>JAGWEN010000359.1:0-110003 GCA_018703685.1 Orius laevigatus | reverse complement strand
ATGGTTGAAAATCGTGACGGAAAGGTCCTAGGGGCCGAGGATCATAGTTAATAGCAGTTCAAATCTCAAAATCGGTTCTGGGACTTGTCTAAGGGGCCTAAATGGAATTTCGTGATTTTCTTGTAACCTTAAGGTTTGAGATGGTTGAAAATCGTGATGGGAAGGTCTGATGATCCGCAGACCGTATTAAGAACGGTTCAAATCACGGAAGATGTTCATGGGGCTCATGCTAAGGGGCCTAAATGGAATTTCGTGATTTCTTCGATACCAGACAGTTTGAGATGGTTGGAAAATATATTATGGCCCGAGGACCATAGTAGAAGACAGTTGGAATCGCCTAAGCGGTTCTGAGACTCTCCTGAGGGAATTAAATAGAACTTCGTGATCTCAGAAAATAACAGCAGGAGATGGTCGAAATTGATCATAGGAGCAGGGGGCTGCTCATGAACTGAGAAATCACATTTGACAACAGATCAAGCCCTCATACGAAGAGGAAGCTACTTCTTAGGGCATTGATGAAATTAATTTTAGAATTTGAACTTTTGGCGGTGAAAATCACGTGGTTTAATTGAAATATACTGAGACATAGGCTTTGAAAATTTTTCGTTGATTTCTAGAGGAATTTAAGCTATTGTGGTCGGTGCGATGGAGGCTCCGGGCTCAGAGACCCATTTCATTATTTTAATGAGGCCGGGGGGTTGGGGGGATAACCAGGTCATCAAAGATAGGCTTAGGGAAGGCCTTTCCGGAGGCTGCCTCGAGGCTTTTTTTCTATTCTAGTTATTTCGATCGAAAAGGTGCGCACTTTTCAAAAACTAATAAGGGGTTATTCTATTTATTATGTAAAATTAATTGGGTTAAATGTCATGCTAAACTGAGTGAAACCCCGTTTGCTTTTCCTATCTAAATCTGCCTTGAAGTTATGATTTTTTTAAAGATTTTGTTCACTAAAAACACGTTTTTTCACACAAAACTGTCGATATCTCAAATTCCTTTGATGATTTTTAAACTCCCCGTGCCATATTTAGAATCAACGTTAAATTTTAAGTCAGAAATGATAGCTTGTAGCCATTCATGATAACCACAAAGCCCTTTTTCATGGTCGTAAACGACAAAAGTTGTTTTTTACGGAAAATGGTTTTCTTCAAAATTTCGCCAAAAGCGAATTCTAAATATCTAAGTATTAAAAGTAAGTAGAACGATAAGTAGTAAAAAATATCTAAGTTTCAATATCTAAATATCAAACGCTAGAGTTTTACATTTTTCTATAAAAACTTATTTTTTTCTTTTTCTTTTTTTTAACGGCGCACAGTGGGCAAAAATCGCTTTTTAGGTGGACAAAGTCATATAAAAATTTTCATTTTGCTTTTAAATCGTCTTCACAGCTAGGTAGTTGTGGGGGAATAGTCTAAAGAATGTGTGGAAAAAAGAATTTTATCCATCCCGATCCATCTCCCCCGCAATAAAGAAAAGAGTGCAGGAATGATGCTGCAGCCTTTGCTGCACGGTGCACCAAACCAGAATTGACACTTTTAAAAATTATTTTTATTAATAATTACAGCAAAGTATTATTTAAATGCTATTAATTAATCTCCAAACGGAATTTTTACGTTTTTTAAAAGTTTTTTTTTGTTTTTTAATAGCGTATTAATGCATTAAAATAATTGGCGATGTCCACCTAGAACGGCCGTTTTTACCACTGTGCGCCTCCCTCTTGAAAAAAAGGGAACACAAAAAATTGAGTTCAGAACTATATTCGATTAAGATCTTTGATTTTAGTTATTTCGAAAAAGGTACCTATAGTGTGGTTCTATTTAGTATGTAAAAAAGTGTTAAATGGCATTCTAAACTGAGTAACCCCGTTTGCTAGAATGTCCTATCTCAATCCGCTTTAAAGTTATGATTTTTTTAAAAGGTTTTCTTTACTAAAAACACGTTTTTTCACACAAAACAGTCGATATCTCAAATTCCTTAATCATTTTAAATTTCCGGTGCCAGATTTAGAATCAACGTTAAATTTTACGTTAGAAATAATAGTTTCTGGCCATTTATGATAACCACAAAGCCCTTTTTTATGGCTGTAAACAACGACAAAAATTGTTTTTTTACGAAACATGGTTTTCTTCAAAATTTCGCCGCTTCAAAAATTTAGAGGTTTACATTTTTCTGTAAAAACTTCTTCATTTTTGTAACGGTGAAAGAAAAAAATTGCCTCATTTATTTACTTGGGGATCTATTTATCCTGAAACATTTAAAAACCAGCACTTATTTCCTAATATTTGCGATTTGTGGTTATCATGAAATTTAAAAAAACTACCATTTCTAATGTAAAATTTAACGCTGATTCCAAACCTGGTACCGCAGATTTAAAATTATTAAGGGAATTAGCGATATTGACAGTTTTATGTGAAAAAAACGAATTTTTAATGAAAAAATCAGAACTCATAACAGAAAAATACGATACCAAAAAAAAACTGAAAAGTCTTTTTGGGTGCAAAGATAATAACTTAAAACTATTCCTTAATCAACATTGTTTTATTTTAGATAATTTTTCATAATTTTCATGTTTTGTTTTTTTTCTCACTTTTTAGAAAGATTCGAAAGACGGATTTCGAATAGGCTCTGCAAATGTTGTCCATTTCGTTCATCATTAACATCTTTGTTTCTCAAATTTACATTCTCAAAAGTACCTAATCATTGTCTAACTATGTACTTTTAGCGAGTTTTTTTAAATATTACGATTATAATTATTTTATTTCAAAATCAGTTAATTTTTTACTATTTTTTTTCTAATTCTCCATGATTTAAATGGTTCAGCCCAAACAATAAATTACCTATGATTAGAAAATTTTGTTAATTTGATAATTTAGCTATTGGAAATAAATTATTTTGAAAATTTTGTTTGAGAATGTACCCCCGAAAATGGAAACGACCAATAGGAAGCGAGAGCCTTTCACCGGCGACCCCTAAGGTACCTGCTCCACTATAAATAGTTAGGGTTAAAGTTTCAAAAATTACTCTTGTCTCCAACTTAAAAAGTGAAGAAAGAAAACTCCTGATTTTTGTTTAATTTGTGTCAAAGTTCTCCACGATTCTAAAAATGGTTTTATGGTGAGTACCAATTTTTCAAAATAATTATTCTATAAATTTTAAGTTTTTTTTTTAATGAATGCAAAATATTTCGTGCCACTTTTGTTGGTCCGTGATCTCCAAATCTTAGAAAATTAAAAAAATTATTTCATTATTGTTTTTATTATTAATGTTTTTCATTACAACATTTTTGGGCTACTAAAATCAGTCGGAAAAATATTGCCGGTGCTTTTTGGCGGATTTTTTTTTTAAATCAATTTTCAACATTACCATGTCCAAGAACGGAACAAAAACCGTATGGTCCCAACCGTATGCAAAAAATAAAATAAATAAACTTAATTTTATGGGGGGAAAAAGTTTTTTAAAGTCTAAAATCTAAATTTACCCCCCGGAGGTTTTCATGAAAATATTTTTTATTTAGAGTTAATGTCCATTTAAAATGAGTAGATAGGATCTAAAATATGTACATATTATGTAGCATGTAAATTGAATTTATTGAAGAAAAATGGAAAATTGAAATTAGATAAAAGGGATAGGGTTCTAAAAACTCCCCTCCAACCAATTTAATCGGGACTTGGCACATTAAAATTGAACTTTTTTTTCTATAAAATTAGCCTCCAACTCGCTTCGTAGGGTTCGATAGAGCTAAAAATCAAATTTTTGAACTTTCTCCAATATCTTTGGTTCTAAAGCAGATTTTTACACGCAGTAACAATTTTTTTTTGCAGCTTTTACATGTGAAACTATGTGGTAATTTTTTCAAATTTTACGCACAAAAAATCTGTTAATGTGAGCGATTTGAAATTTTTAAAAAATACGTGAAAAAAAGGTGGCAAAATTATTTTTTATATTTTTGTAAAGAACTACCAGTTTCTTACTAGATCATATTTTATTTAATTTTTTCAAGTTTTAGAACACCCTCAAAAACTCAGAAAATGGTCATTTTTTGCACTTTTAAGGGTGTTTTTGCTCATGGAAATTTTTTATCTGAAAAATAACTTTAGACTCGTGTTCCTCGTTGGGCGAAATCAAAAGTTTTTATTTTCCCCCCGGCCCCACCAGCAAATTATGATCCTGCTCTTAAACTGTAGTTGTTGGGAACGAGCGAATTTTAAAATTTTTACTAAAACGATGTGGATTTCCATGTAAAATAGAATGAGAAAAACAATGGAGTTAGTTTTAAAAAAATTTCTAGAACTATCAATTTTTAAATTGACCTTTTTTCACGTATTTTTTTTTAAATTTCAAATCGCTCCCATCAACATATTTACTGTGCGAAAAATTTGAAAAAATTACCACATTTTTGTCCCATAATATTGTTATAGCAGCAAAACCTTTTACGCTGCGTGTAAAAATCTTAATTAGAACCAAAGATATTGCAGAAAAACGAAAAAAGTTCAAAAATCTGATTTTGAGCTCTAACGACCCCTACGAAGCGAGTTGGAGACTGGATATTATACAAAAAAATTTAGTTCAATACATTGAATTAATGTGTTTAGTCCAGATAAAATTGGTTGGACGGCACTTTTCGACGTTTCAATAAAATCCATCGAACCCTTCGATAAAATTTGCTTTGACCGGGATAAATGGGTTTTAGACACCCTAGAGCATAATGAAACTTTGTGGAAACTTGGCAACGTTTTTAATACAGTTTTTTCTTCTTTTTAGGAACAAAATTTTCCCCATCGAAGATTTCCAGAAGGAAGGAATCGAGCTCGAAGATGTCGACACTGAAACGGCTATGGAAATATTCATCGAGCGGGAAAAACGTCTTCCAGAGAAATCGCCGGAAATCTACGAGCTATACGGGAAGATGATGCTCGCACTTGACAACATCCCGAAGAAAGAGATGAACCTCACCATCGTCATCGACCCTTTTATGTTGAACGAGAAATCTTGCGGGGAGAACATCAAAATGAACAAGGCGGCCGCATTCACCATCCTGACACTAATGAAAAGCGCCGCGCCGGGCAGCAACGTGGAAATCTTCACATTCCATGAATCGACCCCGACAGAAATCCGCGAATCCAACATGAATGCCATTTCAAGTGCGATCAAGCCATCGAGTGAGACCACTAATCCAAAAGCCATCTCGGAACTTATTCAAGAATGCTCCCTCGATACAGTCGTCGTTATGGGCTATTCCGTCGACCTGAACCACCTCGAGCTCCTCAAAACTAAAAAATTCTCCAAGCTAATTATAGTTAGTTTAGGAGGATCTGGAGAGCTGCAAAGTGATAAAGACTTTCTATTTATTTCTGGATTTGATCAAAAACTGTGCCAGCGCATACTGTCGTTTTCCGGTTAAATTTCGCGTTCTTAAAGTATTATTTCGTATACCTAGTCGCAAATAGTTTTGTATTTGTAAATTGTCGTTTTCCGGTTTTCTCGTTCTTAAAATGCTCTTTGTATAACTAGTCGTAAATAGTTTTTGTATTTTGTAAATAGTTGTAATTGTAATATTTCCCTAATATAAACTGACGTTTTTTTTTTAACCAAAAACTGTTGAAATTTTTTTTTACCTTATCTCTACAGCCTTAAAAATGACCAAGGTGGTTCATGTTCCAAGACATTTGGACAAAAAATTGAGTTTGGGCAAACATTGGCTTTCTTCTTTGTTTTAATGGTCAATTTCAGAGACGCCGAGTTCACAGCCAATCAGAATATTTTCATGTTTTTGCCAGTTCTGACAAGTGTTGCAAATCATGGGGAGGAAATGTGGACTTTTATGTTTGCTTTTTTTAGTAAAGTGGAGGATTTTTGGAAGAAAATGGGATATACTTGGAAACAAAAAGGGGAAACTTTATTAAAAATTCGGGAACTTTTTAAAGGGAACTGGCAACTTTACTGCCAAGTCGAGTGCCCTAGGAAAATTTTGAATTTCTAGTGTTTCAAATGATAGGAATTTTAGATTATTTTTTTCTTGAGCAAACTGGAGATTTTTTGGAAGAAAAAATGAGGAAACTTTATTTAAAAATTTGGGGAAATTTTTTTAAGGAATGGCAAACTGCAAACTTTTGGCGGGAGTTGATAATAACCGATAACGATAAGCAATGGTAAATAAAATCAATTGAAGATAACGATGCAGGAACACAACAAGACTTCGGTTTGTTAAATATTGTTCATTACTGCTTGCATTATAAAGAATAACGTCTAGACGTAACCAGCACTTGTTTTTCTATAAGATGACCGAAGCCTTCGTTTCAAATGTGTCTAAAGTATTGGATGACATTCAGGATGAACTGATCCGTGAGCAATACGAAATTGAGGGTCATTGTGAAATTTTGAAGTCTTTCCATTCTCGAGTCGAGAAGTTAAAGAGAAGTTCTTTGAAGTCAGAACATTGCTCGCCAAAAGCGGGCTACGAACCGAGAAGAATCGAAGCTTCTGTTAAAAGCAAACAAGTCAAATATAAAGGAATCGACGACCTTCTAGATCGTGTCGCCTCCGACGATTCAGGCGACGAAAGGACCGTTCTTGAACAGGTCAAAATTGAGGGTGCCACTTCTGAGATGATCGATGGAATAAGCTTACTCAACAATTATTTACATACGAGGAAAACTCAGGCGAAAAGAGAGCACGATTTCGCTAGCAAGTTATCTAAACGATATGACACATTGGTAAGATCAAAAGTCATTTACAATTGTTTTTTAATTGTTTTGTGTGGGTGACCAGATGAAAGTATTCAGTATAACATAGAAAATCTGGGGTAAAAATTTCTTTTCTATTGAAAAAAAGGTTTAAAAACTGGCTGAAAAGGGCTTTTCTTATAGAAAAGATACAAAATCTCCTTTAAAATGGTATTTTCTTGTCCAAAATGGTTCACAATCTGGCCAAAAAGGGTCTTTTCTTATTGAAAAATATCTAAATCTGTCTGAAAAGTGTCTTATTTTGTCAAAATAATTGGTCTTTCACTTCGTCGAAATAGGTTCAAAATTATGCTGAAAAAGATCCTTCTTGACATGGTATAAAATCAGTGTAAAAAGTATCCTAATTGTAAAAAAAACTTCAAGGTTCAAAAACTGGCTGAAGATGGTCTTGACAAAAAAAAGGTTTAAAAGGTTTTATTTTATTTTCTCTTGTCAAAAAGGTTCAAAATCTGTCTTTCTAGTGAAATAAACATGTGATCTAAAATCTGGCTAAAAAGGATTTTTGTCTTGAAAACAGGTTCAAAATCTGGCTGAGAAGGGTCTTTTCTTGTCAAAAAGGCCAAAACTGTCTGAAAAGTGTTTTTTCTTGTCAAAGAAACGTGTTATAAAATCCGTCTAAAAAGGATCTTAAGTATCAAAAAAAGTTAAAAATCAGGCTGAAAAGGGTCTTTTCTCCTCAATAGAAGGTTTAAAATCTGCCTTAAAAGAGTTTTTTCTTGCTGAAGGGGTTCAAAATCAGGCAAAAAGATACAAAATCTAGCTGAAAAGGGTCTTTCTAGACTTAAAATCTGGCTGGAAAGGGTCTTTGAAGCCCATGGTTTAATATTTTCCTAAAGAGGTTGTTTTCACAGGTTGTTTTCTTGTCCAAAAAGGTTCTAAATCTTCCTGAAAAGGATGGTTGTCGTAAAAAAAAGGTTCGAAATCTGGCAGTGTAAAAAGGGCGATTCATATTAGGTCAATGCTTGTTTAAAAATCTTTGGAAAAGCATGAAACCACTCATACTGCATGTTATCTGGTCAACCTAGAGGTCTCAATTTTTAGCGGATTTTTTTTATTCAAAATGTTAACCAGACTGCGTTTTTATTTTCTAGTTTGAAGAAGAAGCTTCCACCTTCGCTTTTGACAAAGACCTCATCAATTTTACAAAATTGGCTGCCAAAGAGAAACCACCTCCATTGCCGTCAAGACCCCAAAAAAACATTTGCGATTCACAAACCGTCAACCTCAATATCCAAAAACAAAGAGAAACCATTCAATGTCGCATTAATCAGTCAATGTTAAGTCTTTGCCTGAAAAAGTTCCAGCAAAACATCTCCCCTCTATTTACCGCTGCGTCAGTGCCTTGGAGAACATCAACAAATTAAAAGTGCCAGTTATAGTCAAAGAACAATTCTAATCAAAATAAGGTCAAAAAAATAACAAAATAAGAACTGTATAAATTTATTGTTATCTTAACTTGTTTAAAAAGCTTTTTGTTTAATAATCTAAAAAATAATGTTTTCCTTACAACTATACAACAAAACTAATCGATTTTAGATTTATAATACAATTTGGTTACTGTGATAAATCATGTAAGCTTTATACAAATATACACTTCTCAATTTGTACTAGTCCTGCGTCTTTTTTTGATTTTATATTATTTTTTATTATTTACATTAGTATGAATGATGCTTGTGGATAAATCACAGTAAATGAACAGAAAAGCGATTAAAAACTTAATTATGTACTTAAAATAATTTTTTACTAACTAGAAGACTAAAATGGCAAAATCGATGGCTTTAAAAAATTGATATGGTCATATCATTTGAAAAAAAGGAACTGATTGTCTGTGATCGATCACAAAGAAATTAAAAATGTTATGCTCAAATAAGATATGTCAAAAGTTAAATAAAAATCGACGGACACTTAATAAATCGAAGGATTATGATTGGAGTTATCGAGTGTGGAGTAGAGTTTGACCAGAGTCTTCTTGACTCTGAGTGCTGGGAGTCTTGCATTTGGATTTTGATGCCAACATTCGCGCATCATTTTACTCAGACTTGATAGTACCTGGAAATTTAAGTTAAATAAACAAGAATATAAGAATATAGATTAAATTACAGGATCTGAGGCCCAGCGGTTAGGAAGAATAGGCCTCTGTTGATCTATGGTGACGATTTTTTTCATTTCTTCGAAGCTAGGATCCGATCCTACACGGTCATAAAATGGCGGCTGATAATCTTCGACTATTCCGTTGCTTACTATCCGCCTTCCTAGTTCCCATAATACAAGACCCACGGCATACATGTCGACCCTTTTAAGTCCTTCAAAGCAGTTCATGTCTAACCTGAAAACAATAACGTGTATAGTTAGAAAAAGGAGGCCTCAGAAAGCAATAGGACTCCCAAGCCAGGTCCCAACTCAAGGGGAAGGCCTCGATATTGAAAAAGTTGGATGTAAAGCCCTAAGATAGCATCCAGACAACTAGGGGCATCGTTGAGTAGGATTTTGTCCTCCATTGAGGATGAGGCCTCAGAAAGCAATTGAACTCCCAAGCCCGGTCCCAACTCAAGGGAAAGGCCTCAGTATTGAAAAAGTTGGATGTAAAGCCCTAAGATAGCACCCAGACAACTAGGGGCATCGTTGAGTAGGATTTTGTCCTCCAGTGAGGATGAGGCCTCAGAAAACATTTGAACTCCCAAGCCAGGTCCCAACTCAAGGGAAAGGCCTCGGTATTGAAAAAGTTGGATGTAAAGAAGACAACTAGGAGCATCGTTGAGTAGGATTTTGTCCTCCAGTGAGGATGAGGCCTCAGAAAACAATAGAACTCCCAAGCCCGGTCCCAACTCAAGGGAAAGGCCTCGGTATTGAAAAAGTTGGATGTAAAGCCCTAAGATAGCACCCAGACAACTAGGGGCATCGTTGAGTAGGATTTTGTCCACCAGTGAGGATAAGGCCTCAGAAAACAAATGAACTCCCAAACCTGGTCCCAGTGAAAGGAAAGACCTCAGTGTTGACAAAGAAGGATGAAAATCCATACGACAGCACCCAGGCTACTCAACTAGGGGTCCCAAATGTATTTTTATACCCAGATACTTACGTCTCATCCAAAACTTCAGGCGCCATGTAGCGTTTTGTGCCAACCCTTGTATTTGGAGCGATTTCAGTTTGTCCGGTAGACTGAACATGAGTGACGGCAAGACCAAAATCAGCTATGGCACACACGCCATTGCTTTTTACCAAAATATTTTTACTTTTTATGTCTCTGTGTGCTATTGCTGGTTTACCCTTTAAAAAAACCATTAGTTTTGGATCTAATTTAAAGTTGATACGTACTTGAGTTCCGACAATTTCAGTATGTAAATGAGCCAATCCGGCCATCAATGATATGGCAAGCGCTAATGCTTGTTTATGCGATAAAGTAGTCCTTCCTAAATGATCGTACAAACTTCCATTGGCATGATAGTGGGTCACTAGCCAAAGCTGTGTGCATGAATTGTGCGAAGTCATATCGGACCCGATGTATCCAAGAATGTTTTCATGTCGCAGTAAAACAGTACTAGAAAACAAAATAAATTAATTTTTTTAAATTATGAAGTTACCTGTATATTTCGGTTTCTCTGGTCCATGATGCTTCATCACGAGAAAAGAAAATTTTAACAGCGACGTTTTCACCGTGCCAGATTCCCCTCCAGACTTCACCGTATCTCCCTTTGCCGATACATTCAGATAAAGAGATCTGTTTAGCTAATGTCCTTTGGATCAATAAAGGCAGGCCACTTCCCGATCCGGAGGTCATATCATAGAAACCATCCTGAAAAAAAGTCATGACATGGACAAAAGATTCTATCATAGTATGCGCCTCCAGGGAAGGTAAGCTAAAGCAAACGGAGCCCAAGGTAGCGCATTCTGTAATAGCAACCAATTTTTTTACTACCTTGAGAGCAGTATCGGACACCATCATTTCACCATCAGCTAACGCAGAATATGTAGTTCTACCCGGTGGCGACATATCCGCTCTTTTAATATGGCTTCGTTTCAAGAAAAATAAAATCAATATTCCAATAATAAATAAAACAACGACAGGTCCAACAATGGCGAAAACCAATCTCCAAACGTAACCGTCATCATGAATCTTGTCATTTCCGCTAAGTGAGTTATCTATAACCAAATGATATAGAGTCAATGACCAACATTGCAACGAACCAAAATCGATGGAAGGAAAAGTGCCATTGTTGCAGAAATCACCGACGCAGCAGACAAAGGCGTATCTTTTCTGTTCAGGATGAGGGCTTGCCGAACACATAAATCTCGCTTGATCTGCATCTTGTGTGCAGCCTCTGGATATCGCCATCGTCCCATCGGGCATCCTTTCCGAATACTTCCAACACTGAAAAAACAAATGAAGAAACCAATTTAAAACTTTAAATTACTTGTATCGCTTCTGTGCAGTGGGTGTTGACTGCACAATCTGGCTTTTCGCAGGAGAGGCATTTGAATTTTCCTTTTATAGTCGGCTTCTGCTGGAGCTGAAGAAGCTTTTTGTTCAGTTCGTCAGGCTCGGGGTCTTTATCTAGAGATTCTTCGTCTTCGGACAGACCTCCAAATCGGATCGCACACAAACCTAAAATATAACATTGGCATCAATCCAAAAGAAACGATCGAGCGTAAATCGGACAAATTATAATTTCAAATTCAAACTTGACTCACCACAGTTTAAAATCGCGAGAAGTAAACAAATAAAGAAAAACAAAGAAGCCGCCATGACTTCTCACATAAATAAACACTGCAGGTACTTCAACAACATGATTTTTTAAAGCCGTCAGCCCTAAGGGATTCCTTGTCGGAAAGTCTTGAGATTCAAACCCGCGACGGAATTCTAAAGGAAAACTTCATGTTCGACACAGGCACAACAGTTTTGGGTTTTAATTTAAAAACTTAAAAGCGCAGTTTTGAGTCCTCCGTAGGTGTTTTTTTAAAATAAGTCTTCAATTCAAAGAAAATGGTTGAACTTGGCCTCTAGCAGCTGGCAACAGTAGCGCCTCGATGTCTATTTACGAACGGAGCAACAGCGCTGTCATCGTTCACTTTAAACTGGGATGGTTTTCAAAAATTCCCTCGCTTTTTCTGGTCTGGGTCTGGAAGTAATGGAGGAGGCTGGAGGAACTACCAAAACTGGAACTTTCTCTTCATTGGAAGGCGGAACGCTGCCACGTTCATAGCCCCAACCTCCTAGAGCCCTTTACGTTTTTGCAGGTCCCAGATTGACTTGAAAGGTTCAGGCCCGGTAATAATGCCCTGAAAATTTCATGTCAATCGGGTCTCTCATATGCTCTTTTAAGTTTGAATGTAGAACCCAAAATCAAGAATTTTGACCTTAGGAACCCGTTGGCGCCCGCCCCCCAAGCAAAACCCCGAAATTTCATGAACGGTAGTGAAGGGCGTATGTACCCGTTTTTCGGGTATCTAGATCTCGGCTCCCTGTGGACCGATTAACTTGAAATTTTATACAGATCTTCTGTAATACGATGATAGGAAGCCCTGAAAATTTCAAGTCAATCGGTTAGGAGGGTGCCGCGATATAAAACTTCAAAAACCTGATTTTACAATGTTCATGTTCTTCTTCCAAACCTATACCATACCCTATACCAAACCACGAGGTACACCAGGGGAAGTTGATATAACTTTTTCCGGCGACAGTTTTTTAAAAGGTTTCTTTGTAGAGATTGACTTTGGGAAAAAAAATAAATCAACAAGTGGAAAACTAATGAAAGTTTAATAACGTTTTTTATTAAATTTTTGTTTATGAATAAAAATAAGTTTTAGTCATTATTTTGACGAATTCGTTTTCGTCCACAAGGCCGTCGCCGTTGATATCAGCTTCATCCATCATTTCCTGAAATATTAAATTAAATTTTATACGTCCTAACTTTGTTGTGAATTTCCTACTTGGAGTTCTTCGTCGTGCAAAGTTTCGCCGACTTCGAAGGCGCAATTTTTCAAATCGTTGAAACTTATGCCCCCTTTGTTGTCGCGGTCGAAGAACTTGAAAGCTCTTAACATCTCCTCTTTTGGATCCCTTTCGGCAAACTTCATCGTTAGAATGTTTATAAAATCGTTCATCGTAATGTATCCTGGAGAAAATTAATTTTAAAGATAAAATCAATAAAGAGCGAACCTTCGTCATTCGGGTCGTAATCAGAAAGAAACTTTTTCATCTCTTCCTTTTTCGGTTCGAAACCACAAGCGCGTATTGCAGTCTAAAAATTTAATTTTTTAAATCGAAAAATTTGATGATTTCGCTACCTTGAGATCCCGGACGGACATTCTTCCTTCGTTTTTGACGTCGAAAACAACAAACGCTTTTTTAAGGTCCTCCACTTGGTAATCTTTAAGCAACTGGACGGGATATTGCTTCTTTTTCTTTTTGGACAGTTTCACATCCGGAGTTATCGATTTTGCCGAAAGATGCTGAGCGAGGTCGCACTTACGTTCCGCTTCCCTCGACAAGTCCTGCCCAATTAAAAATTTCAGTTTGCACGTAATTAAAAGAGATCGACAAGCTGGATGCTGCTCTGGAGTTGCAGCATGGCATATCAAATTAAAATAATCAGAAATTACCTCATTTTTAAATATTCCATTGCAAGAAAGAGCCATCGTTACTTAATTCAAGTTTACAAGTAACCATGGTAATAAAGATTCACCTGCTCTTTATGACCCATGTGAACAGTGAATCATGTAATAATTTGTTCAAACCATTGATCCAACTTACCTACTATGTATTTCTACTATGTTTACTTTTTTTAAAAATCTATTTTATTTCTTTATTTTTATGGGGTATAATTTAAAAAATTTTGTTCTAGTGTTTTCTTGAAAACTTGGAGTTGCTAATAAAATGTAAATATTAGATAAAATTTTCAGGATACAGTTCCGGAAATCATGACCAGTCCAACCTGTTTTCAAAGCCAAGGATTTTACGCCAGTCGTTCGTGACACTTGGTCCGGAACGCATATTGCGACGTTCACGCACGAGTATGGCCATTTTAAAGGCGGTTGTCTTATTGAGTTTGGTCGTTTTCGTTTGGGCGAGGATGGATGTCTTTCCGGAGATCGATTTGGAGGAAGAAAAACTCGAAGGAGAAGTCGAAACTCCGGTCGTACCCCTCGAAGTGGTCAAAGCCCCGAAACGTCCCTGCCCGGAAGGAATGAAGAGAATCAAAGACGTCTGCAGGAGGGTCTTCCCCAAGCAAAACTCCATGCGCTTAGCAGGTACACTTTCAGAAATCTGGATAATAAAGCCACAATGACACACATCTTAGTCAGTTCATCAATCCCCTCAAACTAATTTGTTTCAGAATGGAACTAAAGACCACAATCCTTGTATGTGTGGCCGCTGTTCTTTCGGAGTAGCAACCATAGAGCTGATTCTTCAAGAAATTAGGGCGCTGACACTCAAATGCCCACCAAATGAGATTCGGAATGTACAGAAATGTGTAATAAACGTGTACTTTTCCAAACTAACGATAATAAAGTATTATTATGCAAAATGTAGCATAAAAATGAAATGAAATTTTATTATTCCTGACCCTTCGTCCTCGTTTCATTACTAAAATTGGCTCTTATTTGGCGTATTTTGAGTTCTCCTATTTGGACCTATTATCTTTTTTTATTTAATTATTGAAGGCCTTGATAAAACTTATGTAAGGAGAGTTTTTGGAAGGTTTTTCTAACAATTTGACTGATTCAGTTGCTTTGTTTCCATTGACACTCAGCTCTGTTCCGCAAAAATCTATTGAGATGTCTTATCTTGAACACTTGAGACGGTTTTTCCCCTTCGACTATCACAAATTACGATAAACGTTTGTTTTGTTGTTTTTTTCACGGATTAGAATATTTTATCAAACCAAAAATGACCTAAAACAGTGAGTTCTTCATGTTTTCTATGATGAAGATAAGCTTTTTCGTTTTCCTCGTTTTGTGCGTTGTTTGTGCTCTGGTCGAATCTCGGTTTGAGACGATAACCACCTACAGTTATAAAAGAATGACGACGACGGCACCTCCGAAAATCAACGCTGGGAGTATTTTGCAATTTCCGGAACGACCTTGTCCTCCAGGTGAACGCCGAGCAGCAGGAAAATGCAGAAAGAAATTCGGTATTTTTTAGCATCATTAACAGTTTACACAAGCAGAACCAGATTTTCATCATTTTGACCCATGCTGCCTGAAGAAACTCATATATTCTCCTTTTGTAATTATTGTCCCTTGGCAACAAAAATACCTTACTGGAAGAGTTCTATTTGCAATTTCATTGGCAATTTTATTTGGAAGACCTAATTGATTTTATTTTTCAGGATCCTAGTTCAGTTTTGAAACACTCTAAAATGAAGAATCCATCAAGAAATATAATTTCTTTTATCTGCAACATTGAATTGGACTCTCAAGTGTTTGCTCAATTTTTTGGACTACCTACACAAATCAAGAATGGAAATTGAAATGAAAACATAACCAAACTCATTTTTTAACCCCACGGACGCTTTACAGTTTACACGGTGGGCCCCAAATCGAGTTACGCATTATACCTCCCGGAACCTTTTTTCCCACACGATGCCTCCCATAATCTGCCAAGTGTTAAAACTTAAAAGATAGCTTCCCTACTCATTCTGTGTGGATCTAAGCCTTCCTAACCACATCAATTACCAATCGCTAAGCATGGAATATGAAATTGAAAAGAGGCGTTGGATAATTCTCGAGTTAATTTTTTTCCTCTCGCGAGCAAAGCTCCGATTTTAAAAAAGTTAAATAGCTGTCAGCTTATCGTGAACCTTCGTGGCCATCCGTTTCTGTAGATCTTTGAGTTTATAAATTACTAGTTCATTAGTAATTTATATTCTTATTCTTTTATCATATGGGGAACTAACGAGGAAACCCCTAAAGGGGCCCATCGTGCAGAGACTTCTTTGGCGTACCCAACCAAAAAGCGAAGTTTCCTGTCTCTCAATCCTATCTTTGATCCTACGAATTAATTGAGAAAAAACAAACATTATTTTAGGTTGGTTATGTTGTCAAGACTCTTAGGTCTTTGTATATTTTGCTAGAAAATTGAGAGATAACAAAGCCTAAATAAATTAACTAATGCGAAAAATTAGTTCATGGATTCTTTTATTTTACAAACAAAGTACCTGTTTTATCCTGTATATTTAACCATTTTACCAGTCAAAGAATAATTTTTTTCTTCTAATTTGTTAGTTTAAATATTGTTTATTGTTATTTTTTTAAATTTAAATATACTTTTTTATGTTAAATAATCATTTTTTTGGTTTAACCAATTTCATACGATTACGTAATGAAAAATTCAAGAGCAAGCCAGATGGAAAAATTAATTTTTTGTTGATGTAACAACTGATAAGATAATAACCTTCGTCAAAGGCGAGAAAAGAGATTGAAGAAAAAAAAAAAACTTTTAAAATATTTTGTAATTTATTACTATTCTCAACGAGGAGATAAAATTTAGAAATCTAAGAGAAAGAAAAAAAAATTTATTGGACTACTCATTTATATTCAAGTCAGGACAACCGATATCTTAGTCCTTGACTACTAAACCAGTCATCGTTCTCGACTTTCGCATTCGACCAGAAACCACCATGGATCTCGTAAGTTTTTCCTTTATTTTACGTTATTTTAGTGAAGATGAAAAGGCATTAAGCATTAAATAACAAAAATAAGAAGTAGCTAAACAGGGAAACCCTGTGTTGAGTTTTTAACTGGTAGTATCTAGGGTAAGATCCTGCCCCATGGTAAGCCACGAGGATGGCCACAAACTCATAGGGAGATGACTTAAGTCTATTGGGTACCATGAGGAATGCTCTAGCTTTTTGACCTCTCCTAAGATGGGTAGACCAAGGCAATTTTTGTCTATTTGACACCACAGGTAAGTGTCTATGCTTGAGAGGTGACTTGTCACCAAGTGTGACGAACTGCAAGAAATCAAAGGAAACCCCATAAAACTGGGATAAACTTTTTCTTTTTTTCGGTGTATTTTAAGGGTCGGAGATTATGTTTGAATAGTTTGTGTCGCACTCCTCGCTTAATGACTTATTCGTCGATATTTTCTTTCTTTGTAAGTATTCGATTTTTAGACAAAAGCAGCAAACTTGTTTATTCTTGTCTATATTTCATAGTTGATCTCATCTCATGAATTCTCACTGATATCAGAGGCGTAGCTGCTTTGTTGGATTGATTTAGGTGAGGCCCTGGGAGGGTTTCTAGAATTGTGTGTCTATGTTTACACCGAAGTTCCTCCCAGAAAAACCCCAACGACCTCCTTGCTCCAAGAAACCCCCCCCCCATTCTCCAAGAAAACCCCCCTTCCTCTCACAACCCCCCCTCATCCAAGAAAAAAACCCATTTCCCCCCACAGACCCTTTACCCCCCTCCCAGGACCCCTTTTACCACAGAAAAAAAACCCAGTTCCCCACAGACACCACCCAGAACCCCCACAACAACCCCACCTTTTTTCCCCAAGAACCCCCCCTCCCACGGACCCCCCCCCCTCCCAGAAAAACCCCCACTTCCCCCACGAACACACCCCGTTTCTCCCAGGAAGACCCTCACTTCCCCTCACAGACATCCCCCCTTTCTCCCAGAAAAACCCCCACTTCCTCTCACAGACCCCCCTCCCTTCCTCTCACAGCGCCTCTCCTCTTTCTTCCAGAAAATCCCCCCACTTCCCCTCAAAGACCCCTCCCTCCTTTCTCCCGGAAAAAACCCCCAATTCCTCCCAGAAAAACCCCCACTTCCTCCCACCGACCCCCCCTTTCCCCCACAGACCCCCCTTTCTCTAAGAAACCCATTTTACGGACCCTTTCTCCCAGAAACAGTACTTTCACACCCAGAAAAACCCAGTACCCCCACACCTATAAAAACCCAGTACTTGAAAACCCCCATTTTCCCTGACTGCCCCCCCCCCTTCTCCCAGAAATCCCCAGTTCCCCACAGACCCTTAGCTCCCAGAACAACAACCCCACTTTTTCCCCCAAGAAACCCCCCTTCACGGATCCCCCTTCTCCCGGAAAACCCCCCACTCCCCCCCTACAAACACCCCCGTTTCTCCCAGGAAGACCCCTAATTCCTCCCAGAAAAAAAACCCCCACTCCCCCACTTTCCAAGAAACCCCCTCACGGACCCCCCCCCCTTTTCTCCCAGAAACAGTACCCCCCACCTTTCACACCCAGAAAAAACCCCTCAGAGACACCCCACCCAATTTATCCAACTTTGTTCAGAACACCCCCTTTGCTACGCCACTGATCAACATTTACATTATCAATTATGTATTATCATTAACAAAAAATGTTTTTGGTCTCTATTTAAACTTAGATTTGACTGATTTTCATTTTAGTCATTGGGTATTGTTTGATTTCTTTGATTTCCTACATTATGGATTTTTATAATAATTTAAGGTCTGACATCTACCTAATCTGCAATTCAGGCATGGATGGTTTTGTGCATTTGTATGTTTGGGGTGTTCAATAATGAACTCAATCCTCACAAATTTAACGAATGAAAAAAATAATAATTATAATAAAATCCGCTAAAAAATAATGATAATTTTTTTAATTATTGACTTTTTTCCAGCTGCCTGAACTAGAAGCTGCCCATGTAAAAATGAAGGACAAATCTTTAGTACTAGAAAAGATCAAACGAATTATGGAAGAAGGTCCAAAAAAATTACAAATAATAACAGACTTTGACCGCACTATAACTAAACATTATCACAACGGTGTGGCCTCCATGACAAGCAACAGTAAGTTTTATTTTTCAAAAATTTTGGATTAAATTTATCTTTTTTTTTAGACATTTTTAAAATGATACCATCTTTACCAAAAGATTTTGTTCAAAATACAGAAGCGTTGTATAATAAATATCGCCCTATAGAAGACGACCCTCATATGACTATGGAGGAGAAAACCCCTCATATGATGGAATGGTATAAAGTATCATTTGATTTGTTCATCGGGCTGTCATATAATCAAGAAGAAGTAGTCAAAGCTGTCAGAGACTCAAAAGTCGTCCTAAGGTAATTCTTTAAAAAATTCGTTTTTTTCCCTTTTTTGTTCTAATTTTCCCTTTAGAGCAGGCGCTGACTTGGCTTTTAAAAACTTGAACGAATCCAAAATTCCAGTTCTTGTTTTCTCCTCAGGTCTTGGAAACGTGGTCTCGACCGTAATTGATGAATATGGTCTCTTGTATGACAACGTCAAGATCATTTCAAACTTTTTCCGCGTAGAAAACGGCAAAATCGCCGGACTTCAAGATAAAATATTACACATTTTTAACAAAAATGAACACGCCATTGAAAACACCGATTATTTCAAGGTTTAATCATTTATTCCATATTGAATTTTAATTTTTTTTTCTTAAATTTCATCAGGCGCTGCATGACAGAACAAATGCGATCGTCATGGGTGATTCTCTCGGCGACGCAAATATGGCCGAAGGCTTACAAAATGCTGGAACAATATTAAAGATTGGATTTTTAAGTTCTAATGTATCTACATCTTAAGTTATTCATTGTTTTATCTCATTTATTTCCAGATTGACGACTTTCTACCTCAATATTTGAACAAATTCGACATCGTACTTATCAATGATGAAACAATGGACCTTTTTAACGCCATTTTAAAAAAATTACTGTGATACAAAATTTTCACGTTTTTATTGACTAGACTGAAAAAAGTCATTTTTATCGGATTGTTTTCAATTTAAATAATAGTATATTTTATTCTAATGGTAATCTTGCATCAGAAAATGTAAATTTTGTTGGTGCATCGGTGCTATTTTATTTTTAAATGTATCATTTTTTTAAAAACTCTTATTAAAACAATAACCAAACAACTAGAAATTCTCTTCTTTTTCCATTCAAAAACTGCACAAAACATCAAAAATGGCAGCCACTCCACGAAATGTCCCAGAAAAATTTTTTCCAAGCAGATTGTCCCTTTTTTGAGTTGGTAACCCTTTTTTACCACTCTCGGTTTTATGATGAAATGGATGTTGCATTTATACCCTAAATGATGTATTCCCTATTTCCCAACTCAGGGGAATGAGGCGATAAGCAGTACCTTTAGTGGGGGCCTCGAAAACTTGAAATATTTTTCTAAAGTATTTTGACTGTGCCTCTTGAAATGCATCGACTAGGTAGGTAGGTACTCTACACTTTTTTCCTCTAATTTTGGGGAAAAAAACTAACATTTTGGGTCTCCATCTTAAAACAATAAAAACATGGCCTCTGGAGACTCAAAAGTGCCATGCATGGAAGTTCTACATAAATTAGAGCTGGGAAAGGAATTTTTTCTTCATTCCCTTGGTTACGGATTTCTATAAAATGTGACCATAGACTGCATCTTTCGACAGCAACACGACTACAATTGTGTCATTAATTGCGATCTTCCTAATTAGGTATTTTAGATTATATCCTAATTTAAAATTTTCACACTGTGACACACCCTCATCTACTTCAGTGAACCCTCAACCAAAAAAGTGCATTGCGTTTTTTCAGCTCCCTGGTAACCGATTGCCTTGAAATTTTAAGGGATTTTTGTCCTCATATTAAAGAAGATTTGTACAAAATTTCAAAACAATCGGTCCACAGGAAGCTGAGAAAATTCAATTCCCTTTTTTCCTGTGCCCTTAGAAAACACAAACCTAAAAATCGAATTTTTACAAACAAAGGAAAACTGCGAAACGCTTTCAAATTTCCCTCCTAAAATAGTGCGACTCCAGCGCTAAACCTCGTACAAACGAGTTTCTGAAAACAAACAAGAAAAACGCAGCTGGACGGAGACTCCATTCAGTGAACTAAAATGGCTGGGAAAAGAATTCTCGCTTTCTAGTTTTGGACCTCCCTCGATTCCGTTATTCCGATCACCCATTTTGTTCAAAATTAATCCTACCTTATTTTTCGATCACCAAATCGGTAAAAAGACTCCTTTTTTAATTCTTTTTATTACAACTTTCATTTTATCTAAATTATTTTCCAGACCAGACTATCGGCCAGACGAACATGATAATAATTTTAAATCATTAAATTTATTTTTAACGACCTTTTATCAATAATAGCGTACCTATCGTTTTTTGATCAGTTCCGGCCATGGATTTTAACAGAGGTAACGTGTACAATAAGAACCAGGTTGCAGTTTTTTTAATTTTAACAGTTTAAACTGTTTTTATTGGTTTGTAAGTTGTAACCAAGGGAAAGCGTTCATTCGGCTCAAGAGTATAGAATATCGAAATGAGAAGAAAAACATGAATTGGAAAGTCCTATATTTTCGTGATCCCCAGAACGCCCTGATCACGAATATATAGATCTCTATGCCCTCCATTGCACCGGCCGCAATAGCTTCCTTTCCTTCGGAAATCAGCTTAAGTTTACAGCTCAGGGCCTCAAAAATCAATTGCTGGTTTTTGCAGCGCAGCTTCTGATGATAATCTTCAACGAATAACTTAATTCTTCTAAAATTTTGTAAATTGCTAAAGATTTTCAGAGTGAAAATCGTTTGCATTATTCTTTGGAATCTACTATCTTTTGCTTTCTAATGGCAATCTACAGTGGCTAAAAAAAGAGCTGCATTCCCATATTTCTGCAGATTCAACCCTTTTCACTACTAGCTGCTCTATTAGATATAAATCCATTACCACAAATTAATTTTTTCAAAGGATCTCAGCACTTACGATATTTTTTTCTCCAAGCCCTGTGGGAGTAAGCACAAAAGTATGATTTCCGTTTTAGAAAATCATTAATTTTCGTAATTTCGCTCCAAAATCCGTAAAAATTTAGTGAGGAAGCAAATTTTTGTTTTCTTTTGGGTTTGTAAGTGCTGAGATCCTCAGAAAAAATTAAGTAGATGGGGGGGGGGGTATTTGGACACCCATTTGGTACTCCTCGAAAGAAATTTTCTCTTGTATTTGCATATCATTCCCTTCTTTCTGAATGTTGCCATCTATTCCCCAAGTTTTCCAGCATTTCTGGAGGAAAGCAGGCTATTGGGGTCGGCCTCACGGAGGCTTTCGACTTTGAGGCTTTTTGTTTTTACTGGCTGGCTTAGTTTTCAATAATAATTTTGAATTAATTATACATAAAACAAAATGTTGAGAAATTTTCAAAAAAGCAGTATAGAATCTTGTTCAAACACTTATTGTGAAATAACACTTAATGACTTAATTTTTCCTGGTACGTATAAAATAAAAAAAAAATTTTATATAAAAAAATAAATCAAACACTTATAAACTTGATTTTTCCTGGTATTTTAGTCCACGTGATCTTGAAATCACTTGGGGAAATCCATGAAAATAAAAATTCGTAGGTGCACAATTGTGACAATTAATTTCTGGAAGAAGAAAAAGAAAAGTGGGGAGGGGGATTTCTATAAATAGAGTTATTTTGTAGCTGCCAGTGCAACAATCTCAGTACTTCAATATATTATAAATAATATTCGTTTCATTATTATTTTATTTATTTTGAATTCATACTGAAGCCTTTTATCCACAGTTGGTATTCATAGACAAAATTATTTGAGTTCTATTTCTTTATTATGTCTATACCAACTTTGAATTTATAGTTCTGATTGATTTTGTTTTTATCAGGTTATAACATGCCAAGAGATTGTCCTCGTTTCAATGGACCAAATGATTTTAAATTTCCTCCTCCTCCGCCAATGTTTAATGCCAGAGGCTCTCCTTATTCAGAAGCTTCGGACTCACTTTCTGACTACACAACTTTCAACAATTATACGCCTCCTAATGCCCGGAACAGGCGATACAACGACACAACTGACGCAGCATCATTGCCCCCAATCGGCGTATTTTGGGACATTGAAAATTGCCAAGTATGAACTCATTTTTCGCTTTTCGTTTCATATTTTTTTTTAGATTCCACATGGAAAATCAGCCTTGGCTGCTGCACAGGCAATCAGAGATCGATTCTTCCATAAATATCGCGAAGCTGAATTCGTCGTCGTTTGCGATATCACCAAAGAAAGCAAACAAGTCGTTCAAGAACTTGAAGACGCTCAAGTAATTTAGATATTTAAAAAAATCAATAAACATCGAATTTTAGGTCAATTTGATGCATGCTTTTGCCAAAAGTAAGAACGCTTGTGATGAAAAGCTAAGGCAAGCTATGAGAAGGTTTGGAGACACTCATACCTCTCCAGCGGCCATTATTTTAATCACTAGTGATGTCAACTTTGCAACTGATCTTTCCGACCTAAAAAATAGGTAAAATTTTACATTTTAAAGCAATTCCAATCCATGAATGTTATCATGTCAATTCACGAGGTGTTTGAACTTTTATTTTGAAGAAAGAAAATCTTTATCAAAAGTAAACATTTATAATTTTTTTTGTTTAAATAATACTGTTTGTGTAAGATTATTGTAAAAGAAAATTTTCTCCATATTTTTTCATAATTTTAGGAAAAAATTGCACATCATTTTGATCCATAACGAGCGGTGTGCAGATGCCTTAATTTTGTCGGCAAATGAACATTATAATTTCAAGCAATTGCTTGATCCAATTGCCAGGAGAGAACTTTTGGAGGTTTTTAAAAAAAATTTTCTTTCCCTAGTGATTTTTTATAATTTAAGGACCCAACGACTGAGGTCATAGTGACAAACCTTCCTCCTAATGCGGACCTTCGAAAAGTCTCTCAAAGATTGAAAATTTTATCGGAAAACACCGGCGGCAAAATAAAAGAGCTGACAGAAACATTTGCTGTTTTGTCATTCCCAACTTTTGAATCAGCTTCTCGGTATAATTAATTTTTTTTTTAAATAAATTTTTGTACAATATTTAAACAGAGGAAGCAAGCGAATGGATGGCGAGGACATAAATGGCAGCAAAATATTAGCTGCAATTCGTCACAATACTGAAGGTATAAGAATAATTTTTGAAAGAAAAATTTGAATTTTTTTTTAAGCTCCGAAAGTCGCTCCTCCAAAAAATCGATATCCTCAATGGTCCAACGAAAATTTCTACGACCAAGGGTTTTATCAACCATACAACCAACAGCAATTTTACGGATATCAAGGAAATGAAGTGCCGCCTGATTTTTTGGGACTTAAAGTATTAATTTATCATTTTTGAAAAAATAATAATAATAATTAAATTTTATAACTAGAATTATGAAAAATCGGCCGGAAAGAATAGGTTACCTATTGAGGAGATATCGGAGCAGACATCTGCCTTTGAGAAGAATGTCCGAGGCAAAGGGAAAAGGGATCAGGCGCAAAATTTAAAACCAGATTTTCCCAAAGAAAAAGACATTAATGAGAAAACTGCTGAAAAACTGAAGGTAAAACACTTTTTGATCGCATTTTTCATTTCGCCTTTCAGAAGGATGAAAATATTTGCTGCCTTCATGACAAACGGAACATCAAAGATGGCTACGTAGCGTTACCAAATGTGATGGTTACGCTTGAAAAATTTACCAGGGATGTTCTCGACTTGTTGGAATCGCATAACAACCATATACCTCTTATAAGGTAACTTTATTTTTAAAAATAAAAAAAAAAATTAAATTAATTTTTTATTAGTTTTTATGAGTGCTATAAAAGTGTATGCGGACCTCTAAGTATTGATGAAAAAGGCGTTCCATTGGAGCACATGATCACATGCCTCGATCATGTCACCATTGCCAATGATAATGGAAACAAAGTGGTCAAAACTTCGCTAAAACATGTCGTACCAAAAGGTTTTTTATTTTTTCATTCTTTTAGTTTTTTTAAGTTTTTTTAGATGAAAAATTTTTGAAATCGTCTACTACCACTTTGCCGAATTCTTTGGTTCATTTGTCTTCCGAAATAATGGATTTGATTCGTCTTCAGCCTTCAGCACAGCTACCATTAGGGCAGTTGAACGACCGATATCAGTCTTTGTACAAAAAAGGGATAAAGTTGTCGGATTATGGGTTTTCGAATACAAATCAGTTGATGGAAGCCATGTCTGACCTTATTCAAGTAATGTTATATTTTGATTTTTTGACTATTTTGAATTCAGATTTTAGGGAGCAAAGATAAAAAAACGATCATGATTTCTCATAAAGAGCAATTGAGACGGTTTTATAAAACTTTGATTTTGGTTTTGGATCGTGAACCTTCGAGGTCTTTGCTTCAAAGTGATATTCCGTCGGCATTCGAGAAATTGAAGCAACCTTTTCAACCTGTCGATTATGGTCTTTGTTATTTTGAAGATCTTTTGATTTCTGTCTCGGATGCATTACATTGTTACATGTCAGGCTCAAACAGGATCATTTGCAAAAAGGAAGACGATGGAAATAAGTTCAACCAGAATAAAGTTAGTAAAATTATGAAAAATGTATACTGGGTGGTTCGACTTGGGTAGTATGTGAACAAAAATTGGGTTAAATGGCATACTATACTGAGTAAAACAGTGGGTTTCCTATCTAAATCTGTCTTTACATTATGATTTTTTTCAGTAAAAACACTTTTCTCACCTAAAATCATCGATAACTCAAGTTCCCTTAATAATTTCAAATTTCCGGTGCCAGATTTGGAATCAGTGTTAAATTTTACGTAATGATGGCTTTTAACTTGAGAAAATAGGTTTTTTGATGTTTCAGACTAAATAAAAGTAAAAATGCCGCGTAATTTTTTCTTTCAAGGTTAGATACGTCTTTAAATAAAGAAGTTTTTACAAAAAACGGGAAATCTCTAGCCTTTGATGTGTAATTTTGGCGAAATTTTGAAAAAAACTGTTTTGTAAAAATTAACTTTTGTCGTTGTTTACGCCCATAAAAAATGGCTTTTTGGTTATTATGAATGGTTACAAACTATCATTTTCAATGTAAAATTTAACGCTGATTCCAAATCTGGCAACAGAAATTTGAAATTATTAAGGGAACTTGAGATATTGACGGTTTTATGTGAAAAAATCTTTAAAAAAATCATAACTTAGGATCATTCACATAAAATCATTAGACGGATTGAGGTAGAAAACCCTAGCAAACGGGGTTTCATTCAGTTCAGTATGCAATTTAACCCTTTTTGGACATACTAACAAGGGGAGGTCACGGTGAGTGGGTCACCGATCAGGTCAATATTTTGTGGGATTTTACATAAAAAAAAAAAGTTAACACTTTTCCGAGCGTTTCTTCCAATGGGCCCTAAGGGGGTCGTGGCACCCTATTGAAGTCAAAAATACGAATTTTTCAAAGTTGATAAACAGGCTATTGATTTCTATGTAAAATTGCACGAGAAATCCGATGGCATCAATTAAAAAAAATTCTAGGACCAATATTTTTCGAGTTATGGCTAAAAAACTGCTTTGGGAACTAAGTAAACTACCCTATGAAAAATTTTCTCTTCAAAAACAACATTATATTCGTACTCAGCACCCCAAAAAACCTAATGGTATTTAATTTTATCAAGGAATCACTAAGGGAAAAAAAAAATATTTTAATCTTGATAACATTTAATATCTTAAGGTTTTTTTGAGGTTCTGAATACGAAAATAATGTTGTTTTTGACGAGAAAATTTTTTCTGGGGTAGTTTACTTTGTTCCAAAAGCGGTTTTTTAGCGATAACTCGAAAAATATTGGTTCTAAAATTTTTTAATTGATGCCATTGGATTCCTCGTGCAATTATACATAGAAATCAATAGCCTGTTGGTCGATTTTGAAAAATTCGTATTTTGACTTAGAGGTGCCCAATGGAAGAAACGCTTGGACAACTATTTTTTGATGTAGAATCACCAAAAAAAATTTTGGCGTGGTCCGACCCACTCACCGTGACCTCCCTTTGTAAGTCAAACCCTGTATTCTATTTTTGTGAGGAAATGCCTAGGCAGCACAAAAAACACAAAACATCCACCACTGATACAGAGGCCTTCCCCAGAAGTTGGGACCGGGCTTGGGAGTTAAAGAGCGTCAAATGAAGATCATTCACAACTGTGACACTTGGTGTCCATTTATTCCATTTTTGAGAGGACAGGTTGTTCCTTTGTCTGTGTCTTTTCTTCTCCCTTAAAATTCACTTTCGGTTTACCAGGGCTTTCTGGAGTAATTAGGCCTCACCAAAGCACTGAAACTCCCAAGCCCGGTCCCAACTCCAGGAGAAGGTGGATGTTGATGACAAATCTCTCAAGATAGCCACCCAGGGGCATCTCTTCCCTTCCATGTGTGCTTGGTTTTTTGTGCTTTCACCCTGAAAAATATAAATTTTTTTTCTTCAAAATTTCAGATGGACAATAGCAAAGCGTTGTTAAACCAGAATGCGATTTCGCTTCCATTAGATGAGATTTCCGAGCAGTCGACAAAGTTTGAAGAATTGCGTGATTCGGCCAAAAAACAAAAGAAGCAAAAGCCAGTTGAGACTCAAGAAAAAGTGGAAAAACCCGGGTTGTTGAATATGTTCAAAAAGCTTTTTGTCGACGACACACCTGAACCGATTCCTGAGAATTCCGGAAAATTAAGCAAAAGCTCTTCAACTACTTCTGTCTCTAAAGTTGACGCCTTTTGTTCTTTACACTCAAACGAAAACTCGCTCAAAAATAATGAAATATTCCGTGTCATTATTAATCTTTCATTGAAAACTTTCGCTTTGAATGTGAATGTATTGATGAGCTGTCATGAAGATGGCATCCCTTTGAAAAGGTAAATTCAAATATAATATAAAGCTCATAATTCTGTTTTAGTTTTGTCGATTGCTATCGCTACATGTTTGGTGCATTGCAATACAATGAAAATGGAGTTCCAATTGAGCACTTACTCTCCTGCATTGATTGCATAAAACTTGTCCAAAAAAACGCCGTCAAATATGTCATAAAAACTACAGAGAAGATCAAACATATTGACACAGGTATGGTAGTTCAGTCAATCTAAGCCTTGGGGTGGAAAAAAATAAGGTATTTTGTTTCTCTACGGAAATGTGTAGGGGTTGGTCCCCTGATAAACCAAAAAAAAGTCCATAGCCGAAACGTCAGGAGCGTTTTTAAAGTGACTTTTTTCGTTTTTTCGCCAATATCTCGAAAACCGTAGGTCGTAGGTCAAATAAGTTTTAGTACAAAATTAAAGATTTTTGAATTTGCTACAATTTTGAGCTAATGCAATTTTTTGTAGGACCAAACGTATCTGAGTTACAAGGTGGAAAAAAACGGGGTTTTCTACTTTGACCTCTGAAATAGGGAAGGCGTCATCTAATCAAAAAAGTGTACTTAATTAAAGTTGTAGAGAATTTAATTACATTTTGAAAACAACTCTCAAAAAGCAATTAACGATAGGCAGGACTATTGAGAATCAATTAACGATCAACAGGTAGGGGTGGGGGTAAATTCTCGATAGTCTATTTTAAATGGAAATTGAATTCTCTACACCGTTTACTTAGTATGCTTTTTTGATTAGAAAACGCCTTCCTTGCTTTTTTCCGATTTTTCTAAAATCTTACATTTTTCGAAAATCTTGCTTTTTTGTCGCCTCGTAGCTCAGAACCCTTTGGTCCTACAAAACATGTTAGTAAATCAAATCTGTAGCAAATTTTATAAGCTTTAATTTTGTTTTTATAAAATTTTTTGAAATTTCAATTTTTGAATGAAGGTTTTGAAATTTACCCCTACCCCTGCCTATTTATCGTTAATTGCTTTTTGAGAGTTGTTTTCAAAAGGTAATTAAATTCTCTACAACTTTTATTAAGTACACTTTTTTGATTAGATGACGTCTTCCCTCCTTCAGAGGTCAAAATAGAAAACCCCATTTTTTTTCCCACCTCGTAGCTCAGATACGTTTGGTCCTACAAAAAATTGTATTAGCTCAAAATTGTAGCAAATTTAAAAATCTTTAATTTTGTACTAAAAATTGTTTCGCCTACGACCTACGGTATTTGAGATATTGGCGAAAAAAACGAAAAAAAATCACCTTAAAAACGCTCCTGACGCCAAGAGTTTCGGTTATGGACTTTTTTTTGGTTAATCAGAGGACCAACCTCTACACCGTAGATAAACAAAATACTTTTTTTTTTTCCACCCCCAGGCTTAGATTGATTGGACTATGGCAAATAGTTTCCTAATTGATTTTTCATTATAGAGAACTTCATGACAGATATTGAGGTCAATAAATTTTCCCATTTGGGATATGAAGCGATCATTTTATTGCAAAATCAAAAAAGGATGGAATTACCTTTCGACCAGTTTGTGCCCAATTACCATAAACATTTTGAAAGACAGTTGAAACTTTCGGATTATAATGTCGCCAAGTTTGCGACCCTTATGTCTCACATATCTAATTATGTCCAGGTAGGTTAAAAAAAGGTTTAAAAACGTTTTTTTTTAATTTTTTGTAGGTTTTGGGAGAAGGGCCAAATAAAGTTTTGACGATCACTCATGTTTTTAATATTCGTCGCTTTTTTATTGAGTTGAGCGAGTTGCTCGAGGCACAATCGACGAAATCGTTGTTGTCTTCCAAGTTTCTTCAAGTTTACAAACAAACTTACGGGAAAGCCTTTAACCCGTGCGATTTTGGCTTGTGTTACCTTGACGACCTCCTTGATTGTTTATCTGGCTTTGTGACTGTTTTGCCGCTAAAGCAGGACAAATTGATTACTTTCAATCCAGACACGACTGTATGAAGTTAAAATTTTTGAACTATTCACTTTTGTTTTTAAGGTCGGAGATCAGGTATCTGTTTCACCGCAAGTGATTGAACAGAAACTCATTATTTTGAGTCACCAAATTTTGGATTTAGTCTACCCGTACTATCCGAATGGTTTGCCTTTGGATACTTTGTTGACTAAGCATCAGCTAAAATTTGGATCTATGCTCGAAACCGAGTTTCATCAATGTTCAAACTTGGAAGGTTTCGTAAACAGCTTACCTTCCGTCAAGGTAATTTTTGGAATTATGCGACAAACTTTAATCTTTTTTCTCAGGTTGTTCAATTTCAAGACAAAAAAATGGTTGTTCCCCGAAATGGGCAATTGTTCGACAAAGTATTTAAAATAGTAAATGCTTTGATACAATTACCTGGAGGTAGAGCGACTCATAAAGAATTAAATGATTTTTTGAGTTGTAATCATATCAGCAGGCAGAATATCGATGATATCGTCAAACTGGTTCCAGATGTGATCAATGTGAGGATGATTTTTTGTAGTAAATTGTTAAATTGAATTTTTTTAGATCACCAATGCCCCAGAACCAGGCTACTCGTTATCATATTTGTACCAGTTTGCAAGGTCTGCTTATGAGGTTATTTGGAAAGAAGGCGATGCCACTGTTCAAGCCATAGAGCTTTCATTATTTGAAGCGAAATATTTTGAAATTAATAAGAAAAAAATACAGCCTTCTAAATATGGTTTCAGAACAACCCGTCAGCTACTTTCAGCATTTCCAAGGAATTTTTCACTTTCGGAAAGATCATTGTTTTACTTCGCTCTTGTTCGTATTCATACTTTTATCTTGATTTTTATTTTGGCATTATTTTTCAGGAGAAAAATTCAAATATTGTCAGTAAAGTTGCACCGGCGAACAAAGTTGTCAATAAAGCGCCAACTCCTCAGGATCCAAAGGTATCACCAGACTTAGTTTATGTCCAGATTAATTTTCAAGATTTTTTTGTGTAGCTCTTTATAATGGTCATGCTTGTTTTGTAGTTTTTGTTTGTTTATTTGTTTTTGTTTTGAATAGGACCAAGCGAAAAACGATGGGCAAAAAGCGAAGAAGGCGATGAAAAAAACGAACAAAATGCAGCCAGGAAATTCAGTGGCGACCCAACCGGCGGATCAGAAACCGAAGAATCCGCAGAACAAACCTAATTTGCCGACTTTGAAAATAAACAAAACCAAACATGCTCCCGTTCATGCTAAGGCTGCAGAAAACGCGGCCAAACCGCACAAACCGAGTGTGAAACCGTCGGCTGCAAAGAAGCCATCTTCTAAACCCTCACAATCTCAAACTACCAAGGTTTAATCTACCTAAACAAGCAATTTTAAAATTTCTGTCTTTTAATCTTTTTTTTTCAAAATGCATTAAAGAATATATTACGTTTGATGTACCCTCATAAAAATAAATTTGTTTTATTTCTTCCATTTTATTATTTTCCCTCTTTTTTTTTTGTAGTTGACTTCATAAAGAGCTACACTTATCACTTGGAAACTAGATTTGGTAGAAAACGTAGTGGATTCTTACCAGAAAAAAATAAAAATCTTGGAAAAAAAATTTGTAGCCTCCCTTCAGAGATTTTATGTTTCAGGTGCCTCCTCCACCTTCCCAAGTCCCCATGCCAACGGAAATCCTCAAAAAAGATAAAGGTATTACCCTTCTTTGGCTTTCTTTTTACTTAACATTATGTTTGTTTAGGTCCAAGGATAAGAGCGAATTTCTCCGTTCCGATGATCCCAAAATAAACGTCCGGTCGAATTATCAATTTTTATACTATTAACGCTGGTCGGATTATTCTTTTATCTGTGATAACGTGTGATTTTCAATGATTACAAAAAATGTATTTGTCGTTTTTCTTGTGTGTTTTTGTATTCTTTTTAAAATAAAAATGCTAAAAGACCATCTTATTTTTTTTATCGCCTTGGCTTTATTAAATAGGGAGGAATCCCGATTCACCACAGGTTTTGTTAATAAACTTTTACGTCCTGGAATAAAAGAGGCAGTAAAGAAGCTCTTACATCCAAGCCAACATACAAGTCAGATAACATTGAAAAGAAGGCCATCAAAATTATCCTCGGTGTTACCAAAGTTTACAATCTGACCACTATTTTAAAGGAATTACTCGAAATATTTGAAGGCAGAGTCGGATAAGTAAAATTTACCATACCGGGAAATTCTCATCCCCCCACCCCCTCATATCCATTGGGAATATTAAAGAAAAGTCTTAAAATGGTCAAACAAGCATCTCATGTCCAAAAATCGAGCTAAAAAAAGGCCCTTTTCGTCGTAAAGTCACAAAATCTGGGCAAAAGGGACCCTAGTTTCCAAAAATGATCAAAAATCAAGCCTAAAAACGGCCCTTTTTGTCGTACATCGGAACAAAATGTAGTTAAAAGGACCCCTAGAGTCCAAAAAAGGATCAAAATCTAGTTAAAATGGCCCAAAATATCAGATATAAAGGGCCCCCTTTGTTGTACCTAACCTGTGAAGGACCAAAATCTAGTTAAAAGGGCCCAAGATATCAAAAAAGGATCAAAAATCAGATAAAAAGGGCCCCTTTTGTACCTAGCCTGTGAAGGAACAAAACCTAGTTAAAGGGGCCCAAATTATCCAAAAATGATCGAAAATCAAGCTAAAAAGTGCACTTTTCGTCGTCCCTAACCTATGAAGGAACAAAATCTAGTTAAAAGGACCCCAAGAGTTCAAAAAAGGATCAAAATCTAAGCTAAGAAGGGCGCTTTTCGTCATAAAGGAACAAAAATCTAGTTAAAAGTTCCCAAGATATCCAAAAATGATCAAAAATCAGCTCAAAAAGGATCCCTTTGTCGTACCTAACTAGTAAAGGAACAAAATCTAGTTAAAGAGGCCCAATATATCCAAAAAGGATCAAAAATTAAGCTGAAAAGTGCCCTTTTCGTCGTCCCTAACCTCTATAGGAACGAAATCTAGTTAAAAAGACCCATAGAATCCTAAAAAAGAACAAAATCTAAGCCAACAAAGGACCTTTTCGTCGTAAAGAAACACAATCTAGTTAAAAGACCCCTAGTGTAAAAAAAAAAATCAATAGTCAAGCTAAAAAGGGCCCCTTTTGTCCTACCTAACCTGTAAAGGAAAAAAAATCTAGTTAAAGGGGCCCAAAATATCCCAAAAGGATCAAAAATCAACCTAAAAAGTGCCATTTTCGTCGTCCCTAACTTGTAAAGGAACAAAATTTAGTTAAAAGGGCCTAAAATATCCCCTAAGGATCAAAAATCAGCTAAAAAGGGCCCTTTTTGTCGTACCTAACCTGTAAAGGAACAAAATCTAGTTAAAAGGGCCCCTAGTGCCCAAAAAGGAATCAAAAACCAAGCTTAAAAGAAAGAAATTCTTTTCCAACTCTGAAGGTCAATTACTTCGCTTAATATGCCTCATTTTGAAGATATGGTACAAAACCAAAATTCCATTTTCGGAAAAAAGCGAAATTCTTCACCCCAAACAATAAAATTCTTGAAAACGAAAATGGGTCTTGGTATATAATTTTATTGGTTTAATGTAAAAACACATATCACTATTAAACTTGTACATAACATACAAATCTTTATTTTTTTTTATTATTTTTTTATTAATAACTTTTGGAAACAATATTTTGATAAAATGACACTTAAAAATAAACAAACTAAAAAAACGACTAGTTTTCAAATCACAAAGACATACTTATTTTTTCTTTTAAAGCCGACATGATATTTTTTTTTACAAAAGACAATAAAAAGTTTAGATTTTTTATTATTTTTTAATAAACTAAAGAAGGATGTGCAACGAAAAAAAAGTGTTTTACAATTTTATTTTCATTGTATTTTCATATGATCACAGTGTAACATACTTTCATTTTAATTGCACATATTAATGTACTGTTGAGATCATTAATTTAATGCATTTTCAAAAATTATTCTAGCTAATTTGCAATATTTAATTTTTTGTTTATTTTTATTTAAAACTCACTAAAAAGGTTTGTTTTTTTCCATAGGAAATTATTTTTTTATAACCTTACCAAGCCACTAATTTAAAGAACACAAATACAGAATTCGTACCTTAAAATTATTGATACATACTAAGAGTTTTAATGAGCTTAAATATAAATATTAAAAACAAAATTGGGAGAATAGAGGTTTTAAAAAATGACGTTAACAAATTTGTTGAACGTGAAACGAAAATCGAAGATGTAAAATCAAAAAGGCAAATTTGGTCCAACCAAACGATCTTCTTTGGTTACATTATTATACACTTTCCTTTTTCCGCCCATGGATTGTTCTTTTTATCGGGTGCATGGATGAGTGGATCGTTTTTTTCGTTTTCTTCTACGTATTCTCGCATACTGAAACAGAAAAGAAAATATTCGTGGGATATTATAAACCCCTTTGTGCGATTTTCAATGGATAAGATGAAAAACCCTGTGGGGATTTGTTGGAAATTTAATTATAAGTTATTTCCGTCTCGATTGAATTAAAAAGAAGGGAAACGTTTTAACATTTTCAATACGGCACGATTTCATGACTAAAAGTCTAAAGGACCGTAACTTCAGAAACATTTTTTACCTTTTTTTTTTTCTATATTTATACCATTAAAAAGCTATTTTAAAGAGCTTTCGAACGGTATAAATATCAATTCATTGGGTCATAAATTGTGGAAGTTATGGAAGTTGAAAGAGCGATATAATGGCTGTACGTTTAAACGTCTTTAACTTCCACAATTTTTGACCAATTTTATCGATATTTGTACCGTTAGAAAGCTATTTTAAAGAGCTTTCAGACGGTAAAAATATCAATTCATTCGGTCAAAAATTGTGGAAGTTATGGAAGTTGAAAGAGCGATATAATGGCTGTACGTTTAAACGTCTGTAACTTCCACAATTTTTGACCAATTTTATCGATATTTGTACCGTTAGAAAGCTATTTTAAAGAGCTTTCAGACGGTAAAAATATCAATTCATTCGGTCAAAAATTGTGGAAGTTATGGAAGTTGAAAGAGCGATATAATGGCTGTACGTTTAAACGTCTGTAACTTCCACAATTTTTGACCGAATGAATTGATATTTATACCGTTAGAAAGCTCTTTAAAATATCTTTCGGACGGTATAAATATCGATTCATTCGGTCAAAAATTGTAGAAGTTATGGAAGTTGAAAGAGCGATATAATGGCTTTATGTTTAAATGTCCGTAACTTCCACAATTTTTGACCAATTTTATCGATATTTATACCGTTAGCACGCTATTTTAAAGAGCTTTCTAACGGTATAAGTATCAATTCATTCGGTCAAAAATTGTGGAAGTTATGGATGTTGAATGAGCGAGATAATGTCTGTACGTTTAAACGTCTGTAACTTCCACAAATTTTGACCAATTTTATCGATATTTATACCGTTCGAAAGCTATTTTAAAGAGCTTTCGAAAGGTATAAATTTGAAAAAAAAAATTGTAAAATATTGTGCAAATTAGTTTCTGTTGAGAAATCGTGCTGAATTGGGTGTTTGAAGGGATTTAATGTTCTATAAACCCGCTTGACACATGTGTTTAGCGGAAGTGTAGGTTATTGCGCCGTTCTCAGGAACAGGGGAAACCACTTGACCTACCAGACTCCCCCCTCCCTTTCCACTTAAAAGCCTCGAGGATTCTTCTTGTAAAAAAAGCGATTAAAAGTATCGGGGAAAAACCGCAAAAAAAGGGAACATGTTAATCTCCCACAAAGCGACGTTCTTGAATGAAAAAAGGTCTCAATTCTACAAAAAACATTTTCTAACGGAAAATCGAAAAAAAAAGAAATATTTCTCGGTCTAAAACGAATTTTCAATTAAGTTTAACACAAAATTAAAATTCTTGTTTAGATTAATTAAAATTTTTTCGGATGAACGGTTTAGGCGCTCCAGAGCGGTAAATGTGATGGACAAAGGGTTCATTTTCATGACAAAAGGAGGATCGTTATCTTCCATCATAGAACGAACAATTTTTTTTTTCTAGACACCTAAAAATTGACCTCATGGTGGGTAAAAAAAGACACAATAAACGTGATTTTTGCATCGAAAAAACTTGATTTTAGTACGACAATCGAGACGAAATTGACAAAGAACTAAATTTTTGGCCCAATTTGGAATAAAATTTGCTTAATGAATTAGTTTTTAAAAGAAAGAAATTTCATGTTTTTTCATTTGAAGGTCCACTGGGAACAGAATAATTTATTTATTTTTTATACCATAGAAGTTGAATATTAAATAAAAAGGGGAATTTTCTATTTATTTTAGCGATGAATTAAAGGGCTTTTTAACTAGAAAAAAAAAGTTGGAAAATTGGCTTGGAAAATATGAAGTTTAATCAAATTCTCATTACCACGAATAATAAAAAAACTTCCATTATTGAGCTAAAAAAGTGAAAAAATTTAATTAAAACTTGGTCTTTAGAGTTCATAATTGTGGAGAGGTGGCGAGAATCGAATGTATTTTTAGAGGTAGACGAAGGATCCTTTTCGGATTTCTCAAGTGCGCGGTGGGGAATTAAAAGGCGGCCCAATTGTTCTTGGGACGGGCGGAGGCTGAAATAGCTTCTCAAAATCGGATTCTACCATCTAACTGAAACGATCGAGGAAAAAAAAAAATCCGTCCTCTTTAATTAACGCGTTTTTCCTTCAAGGACGGAAATTGTTTTTTGAGCTCGTTCCATTTTTTTAAAATACGAAGACTTCGTTTTAAGTTTTTATTTTAAAAAGGCTATTTTCGTCTAATTTGTTTATCAACACGTGGAGCCTTTAAATCATAAAGATGAGCTAGAGCCTCGATGTGGGGTAAAAGTGAGTGAGAAGGTAGATCGATAATAAATAACCTTTATAGTCAAACTAATGTCAAAATTGATCCATCATTTCAAATTTTGATTTAATTTTTTATTTTCACTTTTAAAAATAAAAATTAATTTTTTTAAATTTTTTTATAAATTAGTTAAAAAAATTTTTTTTAGATAGAAAAAAAAGTGTATTTTTATGAAAAATATGTGAAAAAATTAAAAATGTGCTTAAAAAGGTAGAAAAGTGGAGTGTGACTCATTTGTATTGACCGCCTTCTACCCCTTCTGTTTATAGGGGCGTGTGCATGGGGACTTTTTTTGTATGAAATATTAGTTTTTGGGTTTATTTTTGGGTTTTGGGTGGTATAAAAAGAGGAAAAAATGATGGGGGAATTGAGAAAAAGACTTACGCTTGGATGCTTTTCGATAGCGGCCAGCGTTCCATGGTGGCCTGGTATTTCATGTTTTCGATCTGCTTCTTCAAAGCGTCCTTGTCCATAGCTGAGAGTACACTGGGGTCCATATCGGCGGCGGAGGGTAACAGCCGGGCCTGCGCAATCAATTGCGTCACTGTTATGACGTCAACCCATTTAAAGTTTGCTCGGGGATTGAACTATAGTTTGTTTTTAAAGGGGGGTGGGTGGTTAAAACGTGGGGCAGAGGGCGGTGCGGGTATCCTCATTCACTTTGTACACTTAACTATTTGCTCTACTAATTAATCTACATAGACGATGGATTAGCATGGAAGCAAGTTACCTAATACTATATGATTAAGGGATTATAACTTGTGTTATAAACAAACTCAAATATTAATAATAAATTCATTCACTTTTCAAACAAAAAATAATAAAATAAAAACTCGCTAAAAAAATCTACTTAATTAAAAAAAAAGGTGCTGGGGATTTAGCCAATGGAGACTGAACATAATAGCCTAAATTTTCCCAAAAAATCATTTTTTGAGAACCTGGAAAAGTTACGTAAATTGGATTTCGAGTATATCTTGGCTATCTTGGCTCCCTGTAGACCAATTTTAGTTAAAATTTTATTTTACCTAATTAATTTTTCTATCAAGTTTACACTTATGGTTCCTTTTTACCCAAAAGCTTTTTAAATAATTACTTTAGGAAATTAAAAAAAAAAAATTATAGGTAGGTACCTAATCGTCTATCGTTGCTAAGGTAGGTAAGTGGAAGTTCTAAAAATTAAAAAATTGTCAAAATTCAAAACACCCAAGTATTAGGCCAGAAAATAGTTCCAGTAGAGTGTGGACCTTTTTTAAAAATGTTCCTTAATTATGTAATAACCTTTCAAATGAGACTAGTCCGAACTCGGTAGGACTAGTGGTTCTCCCGCAACTGCTTGCCTTAGACATGTTTCTACAAAACATTGACTGGAGCAGTAGTTACCTTCCATAACCTTCCTAAATGGTTCGATTTTAAATTTTGATGCTCTACAACTTTTAGGATGTGGCAGTAGATTTTATCGCTCCTTTAAGATCTACAACTTTTGAAAAATGGAAGTTTTTAATCGCCTGTAAAAACTTGTCTATTGGACCGATTTTGGCAAACTTTTTTTTAATCGACGCAAAATTTTATCTTCTTCAATTGATCCATTAAATGTTTTCCTCAAAATATGTCCCGTTGTTTTCTTATATGCGAAAAACTGAAAAAAGTCGAGCTTTTTCAGCTTCCGAAACGTGTTATTGGGACAATTAATACCATTAATATTTTACAACACCTTTTGCATGATAAGGGAACTTTAAACTGATCTGTAGACTGGAATATAACCGATGTACGTGATTTTGAAGTTGAAAACTTTTTTTTTTGTCAATGGGCATACTTTTTTGGTCATATACGGAAGAAATAAATTGTTATTGCTATCCTGGACGGTTGAAGAGCTGTTTTCCAACAATTCCGCATTTCAAGTTTCCTTCCTACTTCGAGTGTGGAAAATCGATTGAGCCCGGGTTTTGAAAGCATTGAAAGACAAAAAAAAAGATGATAAATATTCTAAATACGGATTTAGTCGGGATACAGGACGTGCTGAAAATGCCAAAGGATGAAAAAATAGTGACCGAACAGAATTCCTGATTAACTCAAAGTACTCGAACCTCATTCGCCTCCAAAGCGTGACTCCGAATGAAAAATGAGACACATGAAAGCTCCTGTCGTTCCTATTCGAAATTAAAATCGAAAAAATTTCCATTCTTTTATTATTAACAAACAAACGATGGAACGCCTCTGAACTTCACATCATTTCAAAGTAGCGGTTTCAAGTAATTTGAAACCACCAAACCCACAGAGCCGATATACAATGCGCTATCTCTAGACCCATTTGCCAGTAGATAAATCATAAAATTACACCAGATATAGCCGCCTAAATCACTAGCTACAGACGAAATTTTAGCAAAACATCAAATACTGGTGGTGAAATGCAACTCATGTTAAAAGCTTCCTCATTATACACACTGAAACATAAATGTTTACTTGTATTCAAAATAACGAGATAAATGCCCAAGAAAATGGAAAAATTTCTTCATTTGGACATCTATTGGTGTGATTTTTTTTTCGATTTTTTCAAAAATTAAAAATGGCCCAATGACTAAAAAAAGTTATAATTTTTAGATTTCGCAGAAAATATGGTTTTCAACTATTTTTAGAATGAAAAACACGATTAATAATTCGTTTTCGTCAAACCCCCTCCCATGGCCGACATTACACCTCCATCCCCACTGACATCACCTTAGATACCATCCTCGTTAGATGCTCCCCAAACATCCCTCAGTGGCTCCATAACCTTCACTACTTCGACCACTCTTCGAGCTACCCCCACTCATCCATCACCTTCAGTACTCTCCTCCACCTTTTCCACAACATTCCACCCTCACTCACATCACCATCCCCAGTCCCTACTCTCCTCGACCATCCTCGACTCGCCCATCACCTTCCCCAGTCCCAACTCTCCTCGACTATCCCCCACTCACCCATCACCTTCCTTACTCTTGCCAGTCCGTACTCTCCTTGACTCCCCCCTACTTTCCCATCACCTTCCCAACTCTACAACAACTTCTCCCCAACATCCCACCCCCACTCACATCACCTTCCCCGGTCCCTACTCTCTTCGACCATCCCCCACTCGCCCATCACCTTCCTTACTCTCCTACACCTTCCCCACTCATATCACCTTCCCCGGTCCCTACTCTCCTCGACTCTCCTCCCTCCCCCACTTTCCCATCACATTCCCTACTCTCCAACACCTTCCCCTCAACATTCCACCCCCCCCCACTCACATCACCTTCCCCAGTCCCTACTCTTCTTGACTATCACCTTCCCCACTCATATCACCTTCCTCAATTCCTACTCTCCTCGACTCACTTTTCCATCAACTTCCCGACTCTCCTACACCTTCCCCACTCACATCACCTTCCCCAGTTCCTACTCTTCTCGACTCTCCCCCCCACTTTCCCATCACCTTCCCTACTCTCCAACACCTTCCCCCCAACATTCCACCCCCACTCACATCACCTTCCCCAGTCGACTATCCCCCTACTCGCCCATCACCTTCCCTACTCCTTGATCCTTCCACCTCTCTCCCATCACGTTCTCCTAGAAGGTTTTTCAGAGAAAATTTCAACAACATACTTACGACTTTTTTGGGCCAGAAAGATGGATTTAGTTGGATTTTAAGCTTTTTCCTGAAAATAATATTTTTAGCTGATTTACAAAGGAAACGAAGCTATATTTTAGCTTTATATTGTCTCTTAATAAACGAAAAATTCAATTTTGACTATATTAATCACATTTAGAGGGAACAACGAGCAAAATAGAAAAAAAAAAATAAATTATTAAACTTCTAATAAACAATAAACTATTGTGCAAAAATAATATCATTTTACGTCTCATGAGGGAGAAAATTGTAACACGAGTAGCATTTCACCCTATATTGGCTTGGGATAAGATAATAAAGAAAACGTGGGAGAGGATCTAATTAGGTAGGATCCTAAACTTTAGTGGTTTAATCTGGTTCGGGTGTTCGGATATTATGCGGGTTAAATTCTAAAATAGGCCATACGAGCTTATTAAATATCAAAAAAATAAGAGGTTATAAAAAAAATTGAATTTTCAACAATTTTTCTCAGTTTAAACTTTGATATTGAGGTCTCAGGAATAAATTTTCGTTTATTATCATTTAATAATTTGTATAAATGATAATCAGCCTGTGAGTATTCAAAGGAGAAAATTAAACGGTGAGAATGAACAAAAAGGGGGTTTCGTCCGTTTTGTGACGTCTATTCAGACTTCAGAGACAGCGTCCCTATTCAAGTTGACGGGGGTGGGAAAGTGGACTTCTCTATCTGATCAACCGGTAAACGAGACAAAAACAGAGGTTTAAGCATTTCTCTCTCAAGAGAATTTTATACGCTCGGGAGTTTTGAAGCATTTGTAATTGAATTTGAGTTCAAGTGGGAATGATCACGTTTTTTAAATGCATAAAAGGGCATAATGTCAAATGCATTACGTTTTAAAAAGAGTTAAATTGTTGTGACATCCATAATGGAAAAGGTGAAAACCGTTTTCAGAAAATGGGATTATTTTGAAAGATCGATCTCGGACCCATCCTAATAAATTCAGCGTCCGAATTTCAAGAAAAATGACACCCAACATGACATTAAACGATCCGAAAGTGATGGGCGATAAATAACCAACAAATCATTTTTAGCGAGTTTCTGGAGGAAGATAGGAGCTATTGAGGCTGGTCTCACTTGATTTTCTTGAAACCTGAAGGTTTGAGAAGGTTGAAAATCATGACGGGAAGGTCTTCTGAGCCGAGGAAAAAAGTTGAAAACAGTTCAAATCGGTTCTGGGGCTGCTAATGGAATTTCGTGATTTTCTTCGAACCTGAAGGTTTCAGAAGGTTGAAAATCGTGACGGGAAGGTCTTATTAGCCGAGGAACATAGTTGAAAACCGTTCAAATCGCCAAATCGGTTCTAGGACTGTTAAGGGGTTTTAAATAGAATTTCGTGATTTTCTCGAAACCTAAAGGTTTATGAAGGTTGAAAATCGTGACGGGAAGGTCTTATGAGTCGAGAACCATAGTTGAAAACAGTTCAAATCGCCAAATCGGTTCTGGGGCTGCTAATGGAATTTCGTGATTTTCTTCGAACCTGAAGGCTTCAGATGGTTAAAAATCGTGACGGGAAGGTCTTATGAGCCGTGGAACCTAGTTAAAAACCGTTCAATTCGCCAAATCGGTTCTGGGGTTGCTAATGGAATTTCGTGATTTTCTTCGAACCTGAAGGTTTCAGATGGTTGAAAATCGTGACGGGAAGGTTTTATGAGCCGAGGACCATAGTTGAAAACAGTTCAAATTTCTATATTGGTTCAGGGACTTGGCTAAGGGATTTCGTAATTTTCTCGAATCTTGAAGATGGTTGAAAATCGTAACGGGAAGGTCTAATGAGCGGTGGATCATAGTAAAAATCAGTTAAAATTGAGAAGAGGTTCTTGGGCTTTGCTTGGTGACAAGAGAAGGTTGAAATGGAGCACAGGAGCGTCTCATGAGTCGAGCAATAAAATTGCTGAACGGGTGGCTTTAGTACTTTGCTTAGGTCAGAAAGTAGGCTTTTCAGGAGGAAACTCGCTGCTTCTATGAATTTTTTTTTCTAAATTAGTAGGTACACCGCACCAGCTTGTTATAAAATGATTTGATTACGTAATTTTTCGAAAATGTGCTAAATACTCGTGCAAACAGCGAGAAAGGCGAACTCGTTGGAACGTCCAACCCAGCTCCCTGAAATCTGAATAAGTCGACCGCTGGTGTGGAATAAATAAATACGTAATTAGATTTTCAACAGTCATGAAATATGTGGAAAGAGGAAAAAACAACATTGCAAATAAATTACGGATTTTTAGTTGACATAACAAAATTATCGTTTTCTCCGTTTTTCATAAAGTGAACAATTTTATATTGTCAACAATTAACAGGTACTTTAATTTTATTTTTTTAACCTACCTTATATCACTTTAATTTTATTCGTTTCCTTCTCTGAGGCAGTTTGTCTGGAAGTCAATGAGGGCGAACGACAGACTAGAAGAAGCCAGGAAAAAGCTGTGTTACCTGGGCTTCACCGTTCGATATTCCGTCAATTATTTAAGATATCAACAGCAGGGCATAAAGACAAAACCATTAGTCAAAATACAACAAAAAGTAATTATTTCCACAAAAAAGGGGTCCTTTGACATGTGGTTTTATTCCCTTTAGTACACGATGATCGAAATTTTAAATTGAATAAAAAAACACGAAACAAAATTTTTTGTAAAATTTCTATTTTTGGGGAAAATGAATATAGAAAATTTGGAAAAACTAGCTCTTGGATTTGAACGTGAAATTTTGAAACCGATTTTTTTTCAATATCGAGAAGATACGTTGGGGAAACAAGCATCGGAATGGAACTCTGAAATGACGACATATAAAGAGGAATTTGAAAAATGCCCAGTTCTCAAATTCATCGACGGCTGCGGTGAATATTGTTCGGGGAGGAAAAATGTCTCCTCCAATGAGTGAGATTTGTATCTATTTGGATGATTGATTTTGGATTTTAGTTCGGAAAAGAGTTCGAAAGTAAACGACGTGAAAATGGAGATGGAAAATATTTTAAAGATGTTGGACAAAGTGCAGGAACGTATGGAAAAAACGAAAGTGGAAAGGGATCTTTTAAAATGGAAGATAAACAAAATCGAGAATATTTTGGATCTTGAAAAGCGAATTTCTTTGGCCTCTTTTAACGATCAAGTAAACATTTTTAGGTGGGCGGATATAATATACGTTGGTAATTGACTTTTTCAGCTCGTCGAGAAGCTGACGGGTCTCGAAAGATCAAACGCGAGGAAATCACGGTCCCACGAAATCAGGGGGAAAGAGGATAATTTCAAAAAGAGCTCCTTTCATAAAAGGGGATCGGATATTGACGTAATTCCACCGAATAGAAAACCGAATCCGCCTTTTGCTAAAAACAACCCTTTTACGTATTTAAATCGAATTAATAAAAGCTTTTTTTGAAAAGCCATTGTTTCCCGTTCTAAAAGTGAGAAAATAATCCGGGCCAAAGCCTTCGAGGAGTGGAGTGGGTGACGCTTAATTTTCATTCTTGCTTTTTTTTTCTCTCTCTTTTTATACTTAAGTTGACGTCAGTGACTCTTTTAAGCTAAAAACCATTTTGCTGAATATTAATTTTGTAAAAAATAAAGATTTCATGGAAAAATGGCTTATAAAGAAGAAAAAATGTTGCAAAATTGGGGTGGGGAAAGAAAGGGAATTTACGCATATTCACGCATATCTGGGGCAATCCAAAGAGTTATTTAAGAAATATTTTGACTCTTTTTAACAAGAAAAGACCCTTTTTAGACTGATTTTGACCCTTTTTCGACGAGACAAGATACTTTTTAGTGAGATTTCTATTATTTTGTCAGGATAAGACTCTTTTTAAAAAGATTTTAACCTTTTTGACAAGAAACGACCCATTTCAGCCTGATTTTGAACATGATTTAACCCAAAGAAGACCCTTTTTAAACAAATTTTGGCCCTTTTTGACAAGAAAAGATCCTTTTCGGCCTGATTTTCAACCTGTTTTGACCAAAAAAGACCCTTTTTGGACAGATTTTGGCCCTTTTTGACAAGAAATGAGCCATTTCAGCCTGTTATGAACACGTTTTGACCGAAAAAGACCCTTTATAAACAAATTTTGGCCCTTTTTGACAAGAAAAGATCCTTTTCAGCCTGTTTTGACCAAAAAAGACCCTTTTTGACAAGAGAAGATCCTTTTCGGCCTGATTTTTAGCCTGTTTTGACCAAAAAAGACCCTTTTTAGACATATTTTGGCCCTTTTTGACTAGAAATGACCCATTTCATCCTGATTATCAACACGTTTTGACCAAAAAAGACCCTTTTTAAACAAATTTTGGCCCTTTTTGACAAGAAAAGATTCTTTTCGGCCTGATTTTCAGCCTGTTTTGACCAAAAAAGACCCTGTTAGACAGATTTTGGCCCTTTTTGACAAGAGAAGATCCTTTTCGGCCTGATTTTTAGCCTATTTTGACCAAAAAAAGACCCTTTTTAGACATATTTTGGCCCTTTTTGACAAGAAATGACCCATTTCATCCTGATTATGAACACGTTTTGACCGAAAAAGACCCTTTTTAAACAAATTTTGGCCCTTTTTGACAAGAAAAGATTCTTTTCGGCCTGATTTTCAGCCTGTTTTGACCAAAAAAGACCCTGTTAGACAGATTTTGGCCCTTTTTGACAAGAGAAGATCCTTTTCGGCCTGATTTTTAGTCTGTTTTGACCAAAAAAAGACCCTTTTAAGACATATTTTGGCCCTTTTTGACAAGAAATGACCCATTTCATCCTGATTATGAACACGTTTTGACCAAAAAAGACCCTTTTTAAACAAATTTTGGCCCTTTTTGACAAGAAAAGATCCTTTTCAGCCTGTTTTGACCAAAAAAGACCCTTTTAAACAAATTTTGGCCCTTTTTGACAAGAAAAGATCCTTTTCAGCCTGATTTTCAGCCTGTTTTGACCAAAAAGGACCCTTTTTAGACAGATTTTGGCCCTTTTTGACAAGAAACGACCATTTCAGCCTGATTTTGAACACGTTTTGACCAAAAAATACCCTTTTTAGACAGATTTTGGCCCTTTTTGACAAGAAATGACCCGTTTCAGCCTGATTTTGAACACGTTTTGACCAAAAAAGACCCTTTTTAAACAAATTTTGGCCCTTTTTGACAAGAAAAGATCCTTTTCAGCCTGATTTTCAGCCTGTTTTGACCAAAAAGGACCCTTTTTAGACAGATTTTGGCCCTTTTTGACAAGAAACGACCATTTCAGCCTGATTTTGAACACGTTTTGACCAAAAAATACCCTTTTTAGACAGATTTTGGCCCTTTTTCACAGGGTTTCAGCCTGATTGTGAACCTTTTTTCGACCAGAGGAACGATATTTTCATAAAATCCAACATTTCTATCTTTTTTTTTTTTATTTTTATATCAGCCCGATTTATTATTTGAATGAATGAATGAAAAAGTATTTTTATTTTATCTTGTTACATTAAATTTTTCTTTCTTACTACTCGTAAGACAACATGAACTATTTACAAAATGAAAGAAAAAAAATTAAAAATACATATACCGCAATGGTCGATTTATTATTTACGACAACTGATTTTTTCGTTTATTTCAGAATATTTTTACATGATTATGTACACTTCGGACTGCATTTTTCACTTTTTGTCTAAATTGTCTTTTCTGGATCTCCTGAGAATGTAAGGACTTTAGTTTTCATCAAAAAATTATAAATTGTGTACACTTTTGACAAATCCGTGTTCAAGTAGTGGAAGTTTTTTTTATAGAGGCGCGAAAGAAGGGAATAAACGTCCGGAAAGAAACCGTACTCTTTGCTTGCAGAATCGCCGGAAAACGTGACGCTTTTTTCATCGACGGTAAGGACCTCGCATCTAAATCTGTTCGCTTTGAGGGTCCGGAAGTTTGCCGGGTCGTAGATGCAGTGGAGCCTGCATTGAAAGGTGATCTCATCCGGGCCGGTCGCGTAGTTCCATTTCGAAGAAGCAAACTCGACCACAGTGGCGTACATCGACATCGAAAAATAAACGTGCTCTTCCAAAACCAATGGCTTACACTTCCATCCAGGGACATACAAAAACGTGTCGTTTTCAGGAAAAAGGTCCAACCCCAATGACCTTATCTCATCAACCAATTTATCGACGTCTTTAAACTTGCCGTACAAATCATCAAAAAAGTGTCCACAAACACCACTGTATCTGTGTAAACAAACTTGATCTCCAATTTTAAACTCGATATTGAAATTTTTCCCATGCAGTGAAAGCAAAACGAAGTCTTCTTCGTCAGGACGCAAAGACCAAGATATATAAGGCAGTTCGTGAAAGCGATAAGTGAACATCGTGATGGGGCCAAATTTGGCTATTTTGAAATCGATTTCTTTGTTTTTATAGACGACATCGGAAACATGTTCGGTTGTCCAATGTTGCTTCTCTTCATCCCAAATTGCCGGAATGGGTTTCTCAAGCCAGAAGACATCGTCCGGCAAACAAATCGACATCGGAAACTTGGAAATCTCGCTTTCTTTTTTTAATTTAGTCGAATCGACCTGAATGGCGTCTTTATTTTTCAAAAATACCACATCCCCCATTTGTTGAAAAACGTGAAAAGAATAAACTCCACAATAAGAGTGGTACTTGCGAAGATTGATTTCGAATTCGTCGATTTCGATCATCATCGAGGAAACAAACTGTTCGTAGTTTTCCTTCTCCTGATCGAGGAAAAGCGTCGACAAAGATCCCATGATGCGAAAACTTTCTTCTTTGGTGGGTTTCAATTCCGAGACGAGTTCCATGATCGATTTATAGCCGGAAGATTCGGGAAACAAAAGTTGAAAGTAGTCGACTAAACTTATATCGCTGTTTGCCTTTATAATTGATTCTTTGTCGTACGATAACAAACTTTGAGTCGCGCTTGTTTCTAAGTGGCTTAGAAAAGTAACGTCTTGAAAAACGGAGCTCGCTTTTCCACGAGCGAATGAACCCGGACGTGTAGAAATCGTTTTGAGGCTCCAAACGGAAAGCGCCTTTTCTCGAAAAGCGTCTAATGAATATCGACTGAATGAGATTCTTGATGAGAAATGTCTCCGCTCGAATTCCGAAATCTCAGACCTACTCGAGAATGATGAACTGTCTTCCAGAAGGTTGACGTTTCTTGAATTTTCAGATTTGCTTGAACGCCTCGAATTAATTTTTTCCTCTTCCTTCTTTTTTTCTTTTTCAATTTCATCCGCAATTTTCTCCCTCAAAACCTCACAGCGGCGAACCTCCGAAAGCAAATCCGTCGTTTTCGTATGCCGGGGTAAAAACCTCGTTTTCGTCCTGTCGCTATAAAAATCGAATCTCGCATACATAACGCGGATAACGATCGGCTTCAATTTATATTCATTCGGAAGCCTTATATTGAGTTCAATATTTGGAAAATTAATTACGTCTATTATTAAATCAGATCTCAACGGAACGTCCATGAACGCCCAAAACTCGATTTTCATCAAATCATAAACAATTGATAGATTTCTCGTATAGAAGTCGATTCTGAAAAACTTTTTCATGTCTTTTAAAATTAAAAAGGTTGCGTAATCAATTTTCTTTAGGAATTCACATTTCCATTCGTTTATCACTTCTCTTAAACTTGGGGCTAATTTCGTATATGATTTTAATGGTAAATCTGTTATTTCTTTGACTAAATCAAAGAGGGGCATATAAAATTCTAAATCGGCGTTTACCATGTCAAAATCTGGGTATTTCGCTTCTCTAAGCCAGTTGTTGAAATGTTTCCGGATGTGGGGAGGCTGCTCCGGATATGGAAAAATCTCTTCGCTTATATATCTTTCCCATTCTTTTTTCTCTTCCGATTTCTGAATCGTTCTCAACTGTTTTGTTTTCGCTTTTTTAAAGTTTTCCACGATAGTGGTCAAAATTTTGTCACGGATGTTTTTTTCTTTTTCCATCCTCTCTTTCTTCATTTTCTTCTCATGAAGGAGCCTTTCCATCATTCTTTTTTTTTCGAGTTCGAGCCTTTTCTTCTTCCGTGACGTCATTCTTGGCGAGTCGGTCGTCGAATATTCAGCAATTTCAGTCATTATTCGATATTGTATAACTTTCTAATAACAAAATATATTTGAGTTAATTACATATGTTTAATATTTAATCGCAAACTAATTAACAAACTGGTTTCATGGCCATATTTTAGAGATTATCTCTGGAAAGCGGGAGCCAAGCTTTTCCAGAGGTAAACCAATTAAAAAGTCATTATTTTGATCGGCGTCGCTGAAATGGATTAAAGCAACATTGACCCTAATCCGACACAAAATTATTATTCAAAAATTTCCTCGTTCAAATTATTCATCAAAAAGGCATATCTGGATTAAAATTTGTTCAATTCAAAATAAACCTATGACGGGCAAAGTTCTCTATTTTGAAATAGCTAATTCTTGGTGGGGCGGAACGCTGCCGCGTTCCTAAATATCAAATCTAATTGAGAAAAATCCATCTTGGGACCTGAAAATTTGTATTTTCAGATTTCGCCCAAAATGTGGGTTCCTTCGTTTTTTAGGGTGAGAAACAAGATTCCCAAGTCGTTTTTGTGGAAAAGTCATCACCTAGTTTACTACACCCAAGAAATTCACTCCTACTATAAATGGTGTATTCAGTATTTTTGGAATTTCAAACAATATTTTCAAAGCAAAGAACTCGAATCTGAGGTCAAATACGAGGTAAAAATACGATTATTTTGACAGTGACTGGTTCAATTGTTAGTCACCTACATAGAGACCTAACTTATATAGGAACTTGCTTGAATTTTTCCAGAATTTTCTTATTTGAATTCTAGGCAGTAATTAAATAAAGTCAAAAATCGGCTTTATTTGATTTGAGTATGTGTCGCTATATCGTGATACAGAAGGCGTAGATGTTTTAATTTGTAATATTTGGAATCTTCAGAAAAAAACAAGTAAAATTAAAAAAAAGTTTGGCCTCTTAAGTCAATTTTTAACGGATTTAGGGCGAAATAAAACTAAACTTGGCATTTTTAAAAGTGTCAAAAGTGGCAACTATTTGAGTCAAATCAACTTGAAATTTTGCGTAGATTACGAATCTGCAATCAAAAATAGGGGTTCTCATTTGAAATAACGAAGTTAGGTTCTGTTCGGGGCGCCCTGTATATCGTAACGCATTTTTAAATGTACCAATCAATTCTTTGTTTAAAATTAAGGGGGGTTTACATTTAACTTTTTTTGATACAACGCCTTTTTAACGCTCTCACAAAAATTATCCATGTATTTCCGAACACCGTGTATACCTGGATATAACTGTTGTCCCAAAACTCTCATCCATGTGAGATTTGAGGGATCATCATCAAAAATGTGAAAAAGTGCCTTCACCTCACAATCTCCACTAGGGAACATCAAGATTTATTGTGTGAAACAAATCTCCCTCCCGTTGAACAAACAACTTAAGTATTTGTTGATAGGAATAAATTTTAAATAAAAACAAAATTTTATATAGAACACTAATTTATATATTTTTAAATCATACGCACAATAAATTAAAAAAAAAATTTACTTTGGTATTACTCACACGCAACTAAAATCTTTAATAAACGCAAAAAAAAATTCGAAGCTATCACATTATAAGTTCTTTTAGTATAAACATTTTCAAATTCTGTACATAATTACATCAATATTTACAAAACAAACAGATTGTGAAGTTATTTACATAGTCTGTACAAAAAGGGCAAAAACTAAGGGTATCATAGTAGATATTAGTCCTTTAAAAATTATTGCCTATATAATTTATATTGCACAAGATTATGGTCAAACCTGCCTCCTGTGTCCTTAAATCTAAATTGACTATAAGTTAAGTAGTTAAAATGTGGAATAAACATACATTTTGATGAAAATAAACAATTTATTGTGCACTACTTTGGTTGGGAGATCTTATCGGTACTAAAAAAAAAAAATGAAAATTATACAGGAAACGATAACATTTCGACAGTCTTTCAATGTAAAATACACTGCATAACAACCTTTTTTAGGCCGTATAAGTACACAAAGTATATCACATAATTTTCTTTTGTGTCCGAGGTCGATCCAGACTTGAGGGTTCATCCCGCGGCCATTCTTTTTGTGTAGAAAAAGGCACTTGTAAGTTTTGGCAAGTTTTTTTCTTTTCTTTTTAACTTTTGTTTCCATGGTGATGATGATGGTGATGGTGATGATGGTGGTGGTGGGCGTTCGTTTTCTGCGCTTTCTTTTTACGAGCGGCTAACATATCGTAGAAAGGATTATGACTTATGCTTTGCCTAAAATACAAGAAATAAAACAAAATTGCTTTAAAAAAATTTAATATTTTACCTAACGCATTTTATCCAATCATCTTTTTCTTCACTAGTAGCGGCAGACATTCTATAAACTGTGTGCTTTCCTGAAAACATATAAAAAATTAAAAACCTAAACAATTTTGCAAGCTCAAGTTTTACCTTCGACAACTTTTCCTTCACTGTCAGTCTTACAGGCTTTGATAAACTCAGATCCAGCTGCGTAAAGTTCAAAACAGTGCGGTTTATGCCGATCGGCAACTTCACGGACTTGAATATTTTCCAAAGGTATGATACCTCGGGGTTCTTTATCAGTCGTGTATTCAAAATAATAAAGGCAATTGTCATTCAAAATAAACCAACGTCTCTTCCAACTTTTATATCTCCCACCTAAAATAAGAAAATTAGTCAAAGTTTTAATGATAAAAAGCATCATTACCTTGTTTCCATAACCATCCTTCTTTATCAGGATTGAAAAACGTATGCATGAGATCGTTTCCATCGTCTTCAGGTATTTTAAACGGTTCAGTTTTTATACTCTCGTACAGGCTCTAAAAAATAAAGTTTTTATAAAAATTTATAACAAAAAAATGTTTAAAAATAAAAGTTTTATCTTAAAATCAGAGATCAAAGTGATAAATCAACGTGGGGCCATGAATAAGGAGTTGAACTCAACTTACAGGCTCGTCCTTCAAGTTTCTCGGAATCATCATATTTAATTTATAAGTTCAACAAGTAGCATTTTGTTTAGGTCAAGAAAATGGCAAACTTACGACTAGTAATTCTCGAGGAAGGTCTCCACCATTGTTGATCCCTCGGTTCATATTTATAAACTGCTCAACCTGAGGTTTTTCCTTAACACTCGGATTGTGAAGACTCGTGTTCAACATAATTATAGCAAAAGATAAAACATAACAAGTATCTAAAAAAAATTTATTAGTTTAAAAAGATTATAAAAAATTTCTACTTTATTACCGGTATTTGTAAAGATATTTGGGTTCAGTTGGCAATATCTTTGAGCAAAGCATTCCATCATTCGGTCGATTTTTTGGGCTTCACCGGGTAACCGAAAACTCCAAAGGAATTGCCTAAAAAGAGTTTAATTTGAATTTATATAAAAAGAATATGTTTACCTTAGTGCTTGGACGAGGATGAGATCAGTGAAATCATGGAGGTCAACGAAGGCTTTAAGTACTTTTTCATTGAACTCATTTCTCTCACCAAGGTAATCGCCGATCGCCGTTTTATTGAGTCCTTCTCCTTTATACAAAAATGCGGCGACATCTTCCTCGGTAGCTTGTAAAAGCCCATGCTCGACAAGATACTCAATTCCTTTTTTAGGATCCATATTGAACTTTTTCCTCCCAATTGACATTTGTTTTGCCCTTGTGTGGTTTTTGCTATAAAAGGAAGAGAAAAAAAATTAAGTGAAAATTAAATTATGGTTTAAAAAAGCAATTTCAACATTCCTAACTTTCTAGATAATAACTAGCATTATGGGAATAAAAGGAATATTAAAAAAGCCTGAGGATGTTTTTATATTAAATCTAGTGTGAAATTTGCACTTGAAAATGGTCGATTTTGAGAAAAAGTCAAAAACATGCGATTATCATTGTTAAAGGTCAAAGAGAGATTCCCATCCAATTAAAATGAGGCAAAAAGGCACTTTATTTCTTTTTTGTCCGACACAGTTATAATTTGTTTCCTTTCGACCTACCGGAAAGCAAAAGTTTTGAGAAACGATTCTAAGCCATGCGATCCTTCAGTTTATCTTCATCAAAAAGATAACGAAAAGGGCGTTAAGTCCAACAGAATGTGTCAAAAGGTTATGAGAAGGCTCTTCACAAATGAAAAGAGGGATTGTGGCCTCTTTAAATTTGTCGAGGACTCTTTAAGCCAATCAGTTATGATGAAATAACGTTATTGTATCTTGAGTCATCACTTCCTTGAAATCGAGACAGGATGGACGAACATTTTTTTTGTCCCTTTTGTATTTTCAAGTGTTTCAATATCGATATGTCCTTGGATAAGGAAAAACATTTCAAAACTAAAAAACAACAAATAAACTGGCCAGACGTAGATATCGAAGATTGGATGTTATTTAAAAATTTTTAAAAAGTTCCATTACATGGTTTGAAGTTTATCTTGTCTTTTTACGGATATCAAACTTTCAATTTGACCTAGTTAAATCAGGAAGTTTAGCCTCAGTGCGATAATGTCCGATTTTACCACACCTAGGTGCGATAATGTCCTATTTTACCACACCTAAGTGCGATAATGTCCTTTATTACCACACCTAGGTGCGATAATGTCCTATTTTATCACACCTAGGTACGATAACGTCCTATTTTACCACACCTAAGTGCGACAATGTCCGATTTTACTACACCTAGGTGCGATAATGTCCTATTTTAACACACCTAGGTGCGATTATGTCCTTTTTTACCACACCTAGGTGCGATAATGTCCTATTTTACCACACCTAGGTGTAGTAATAATTTTTATAATTTAAAAATGAGAACATCTAGGCTGTGTCCTATATTAGCAGTTGTCTATCTCTTTAATGGATTTCATGCTGTCATTACATAAACTATGCGTGATGAATGATAATGGAAGAAAAAAACAAATGCATTTGATAATTGCAAACATTGACCGAAATGGAGAAATATCGAATTTATATCGATGAAGCCATATTGTAGAGGTTAAGCCTCTTTATGAACGTCTAATAAGCACGTGGATCGGCCATACGTCCATAAAGCGATTAACGACAATGAAAACCGTCCGGTTTAATGCCCTTTCTCTTCCGATAATGAGGCAATAATTTATAAACCGGATCAACGAAAGGGACATGAATAAAATAAAGGCGGATAAATAACTTACGGGAGGGCGACAGGTGTCATTTCGGAGGGGTCCCTTTTCTTATACGCCTTGACCGTCATGATCATAAATGAGCGAAACGTAATATTCACAGGGGGTTTTATCAAAAAGGCGATAACGCCATACGATTACGAGAATTTGTTTTAAATAGGGCGTGTTTGTTGTTAATTTTTTATCGGGGTGAGTCATTAAAATGACAATGGCGTCTCACGAATTAAATAAGGCTCTTTATTGTGTTAAAAGGGGTTTAAAAGCGAAAAAAAAGTCACAAATGAAATTTGAATAACAAGCAAAGGGAATACTAAGTGGTTTTTTATTATTTTTTAAGTCAAGTGATTTTTAAGCCCTTACCTGTCATCGGCAGCATCCATATTTTCCATTTCCGCCACGACTTCACCCAGCTCATCTTTAAGTTGCTGGAAAAAAATAGACAATGAAAAATAGAGCGCAATAAACAATTTATTTCATTCTTATCTTTTTCTAAGAATATAATTAATTTTGATTAAAAAATCGTGTTTGCACAAAACGAAGGATTTATTTTGAAGAAGGTTGAAGACAATGACAGGAGATAATTAGTGACGTCATTTATATGGAATTCCAACTCGTAACCTTGCAAGGCTTAAATGAAGTAGTAAAAAAATAATTGAAAATAAATGCACTTTACGACAAAAGCCTAATTTATGGCTCAACTAATAGAAAGTAGCAATTTTCCCATGTTTTAGCGTGATTAATTAATTTAGGTGACTGCTTAAAAAGTTCAAGGATTCCTTTATCCTTGAGGCCTTTGAAAGCATTTCCAATAGGTAAAACCGGACTTGACATATTTAAGAAGTCGAGACTTGGCATTAGCTTTCCGGAAAACAAAAGCGTAACATGAAAATTCAGGAGAAAATTATATAAGTGGGCAAACAATTTAGTCATGGCATGAGTCACCATAGACGTCATTCAATTAATAAAATTTCATTCATTGAAAAATAGTCGATTCTAGAGTGGATGTCGAGACTGGCGAAATGTAACCTTGATAAGGTGACATTAATTAACCAAGTAGACAGCCTTTAGCGGAATATGGCTAAATGTTGTCTCTAGGGATATATCAAAAACGTGATGAAAAAATATTTCTGCAGAAAACATTTTTTTGGCGACATAAGATTGAGCAAAATAGAATTGAGGCCGTAAATCAGTCACATGAACATAAAAAAATCCTATTGTGTTCCAAGCTTCACTTAGATTAGCTCCTAAATTATCTAGAATGGTGAAACCGTTGCCACAGCAACGGCTGCATCTTTAGGCCTAGCACTATCACCATCAATGTGCCATTTTTTTCGAACAATTGACAATTTGTCCTAATTGTTTTTTGATTAACAATATTGTAGTCATTTAAGAAAGTAGGCAACAATTATATTTGAATACTCCCAAAGGACGTTGATCGAGGACGCAATTTCAATATCCGCTGACTAATTTTATGCAAATACTGTCGAAATTGAAAGGCGTCGAAAATAAAAATTCCAAGGGCGGATATCGTGAAGATGGACTGCTGGGGCGAATCAAAGGAAGTTCGTGGGTGGAAGATTTATACACAATAAAACCGAACGTAAATAAGTTACAAAACGTCAGGAAGGACGACAACTACGTAATTAGGTTTGATTTGCGTATTTTCCCCCTTCAAAACCGTAACACACCTTTTCGATTAAATCCAAGATTAAGCAATTCTGCAGGAGTGAAGAAATCGTCAAGATGCGCAATAGTTTATAAAGGAATCGTTATAAAAATGAAAAAATACGAGTTGACCTTATTTAAAAGTCGTCAAACCCAAGAATCGTAATAAACTTCACTCACCTCCGGAATTACCGCAGAAGCAATTAAAAAACCTGAATAATTTATAAGCAAATCATAGAAGACAAATCGTCCACAACAATGATTCATTTAAAGAATTGGAATTTTATAATAAAAACCTTTTTTCAAAGAGCCCGCATGACGAAATTACTTTCAGTAGCCTTAATTAATTCACTTTTTATGTTTAACGATGCGATAATAATTTTTTTCGCATTGAGAAAACCTAGTGAAGAGAAAAAGGAGGAAAGATGCGCTTTTAAAAAGCCCCAAAGGGCCCTTCAGAATAACGAAGGTGCTCACACAAGCTTTTCTAGGCTGCATCAGAAGGTTTAAAATAAACATTTTTATTAAAAGATAACCATTTCGTGACCGTACTTCATTAAAATTAAATCTAGACAATTTAGCTAATCGTGATCCCGGGGGAATAGGAAAAATTAGATTATTAGGACGTTACATCACAAAATATTTCCAGATTGCAGAATTCCACAGAGATACGCTTACTACAAGCCAGGATAATAAAAGTCTTCATAAATTCTAATAAGCAGCTTAGGGTCGTAATTTATAAAAAGAATCGGGATTTTTTTTCTAACAATAAGCGCGGTACTGACCATGGAATTTAAAATTGGATCAATGCCAGGTTAACTGAAATAGAAAAGTCCCAGGATAAAATACCGAAAAGAGAACAAGGCAATTAACCTCCGATTGTATTTCCATGAAAATTTGAAAGTAAAAAAAAAATTAATTGTCAATCTGCAGCAAACGTTAGTGATTTAGCAAAAAAAGCAAGGGTGTAAAGGGTAAACAAAAAGGCTTTCTATAAGGTCAAACAACGGTTAACTTTTCAAAATGAATTATTTCGAGAGTACACACTCGTCCCGGGACTATTTTAAATTTTTTGGCTCCGAATGTGTAAATTCTAGACGCACCACGGTCAAGACGAGGAATAAACGTTCAATTACCAAACGGGCTATATTGAGAAGATAAAAAATATAAAATGCTTGAAAAAATGCTAACTGCGCGATAGAACAGATGGTAAGGTTTGCGCAAGGATAAGATAAACATCTCGGCGAATCAGGCTAATATTCTCATATCGTCCAACAATTACATATTATTATAGGTACATAATAATAGACTGTATTATCTATAAAGCAACTATTTTCACACGTTGTTATGGCAATCGGGAGAAAGCTTTCTCCAGGAATAGAGGGGAAAATAGCCAAATAAGTTCATTTTTGAATTCAAAATACATAACAATTTTAGCTGACATGGAAGCTTCTTGACGTGAGCTTTCATACCTCTTATGGAATCAATACTTAAGAACTTAAGTGAGGTGAACTTAGGTGGAGCTTATATTTTCCACCTTTCTTCGTTTGACATAAACGTCATAAGTTGAAGGTTTATTGAACCGCATTTGTTGTGGTTTATAAATTCTGCAAAAAATACTCAAAAGCTAATTAAACGATGCTTTGATTTTGAACCTTTTTGGCATGAAAAGGCCTTTTTCAGCCTTGTTTTGAACCTGTTAGGTATTTGGACCAGAAAAGACCCTTTTAGACAAATTTTGACCCTTAGTTGACAAGAAAAGACCCTTTTCAGCCTAATTTTGAATCTGTTTCGACCAGAAAAGACCCTTTTCAAACAGCTTTTGACCCTTTTTGGCAAGAAAAGACACCTTGTCCAGCTGATTTTGAACCTGTCTTGACAAGAAAAGAAAAGTCTAGATCTGAAATCTCGTAAAAGGTAGCAAACTAGCAGTCTTTGTCTCTTTAAATGGAGAAATAAACGATGGAGAAAAGTTGAAGCATATATTTTCTGCAATAAAAGAGAACAGTAAGTTGGCTAGATGGAGCGTTTTATGGCTTGTCTATCGTCTAGTCTTTTACGTAAAATTGAACCGTTTTTCAGTTTCTTAAACTACAACCCCCTTCATCCCATTACCATACAATAGAAACACACTCGAATACATTCCAGAACGTAAAAGTCCGAACGATTCCGGAAACGGTCAAGTTTGACGTTTCAACTTAAAACTTTTATAATGGTTCTCACAAATTGTTGTTGAATTAATTTATTCTTTGCACGTTTTTTTTCTTCGGGTTGAAAACAAGTTAAAAATAAGGTAAAACGGTGAAGACATTGACCAGAATTCGCAAGGTTATATGCAAAAGTGGATGTTGTAAAGTCCGTTTAAAGTCGTTAACTCCTTTCCTGTTCGGCTATAAGTTTTCCTTTTAAACGAGAAACTCGTTGGAATCCCAGAAAGGTATTCCTTCAACAAAAAAGACACTCAAAGCTAGTTGGGAGTTTATCTCGGAGGGCGACTTTGTGGGTTTTAGGCTTAGCAACCTCCCCCACAAAAGGTTGGATAAAAGAGAAACGATCATCTTGTGTAAATATTGAGCCTATGAATTTACGTCTGTTGGTATATCGTTACAGTTCATAGCGAATGAAAAAAGCTTTTAGCGTAAAAAATCTTTTAAGGACATCGGCTTAGGAGCTTAAGAGTAAAAAAAGGGCTCTTAAAACCACCAATTCGTTTAAGGTTTTATAAGACAGTGACCTAAAAAATATGCAACATTCCATAAAATGAAGAGATAAAAAGTCTGACTCATTTATGACGAACGTTTCAAAAATTCGCATACTTAGCAAGGACGTCTACTATTTATAACCCGAGTCGCATCGCGGAAGCTACAATAAAATAGACAACTTAAAAAGTTTCCGGGACAAAGTTTACTTGTTTTTAGATACTGCATATCTGAGCGAAGAATCAAATTGGATAATCAACCTCTCCCAAGATAAAGACAAAACGAGAACCTGTTTCTCGGCAAGTTGTTTTTTCACAAGGGGAGAAAAAAAGAGCACTTGACTTCCTATCAATGTAAAAGGGGAAGAAAAAATAGTGCTTGACACTCCCTTGGATAGAAACAAAAACATTCCCTATTTACCAGGATCCTGACCATTCAAACATCTGGGGATTTTGTGATTAGACCTTACTCACCGCTTCCCACGATGAGTATCAAATTAATTTCCTGGATTCAATTACAAGTTAAGAAATAAGGAATTTATCAACTAGAGATATCTTTTAAAAAAGCGATATGAACATTGGCCAAGCCCAATAGCAATAAAAAAGGAAGATAAAGGAGCTTTTAATTTTTGAAGTTTTGAGTTTGTTTACGTAGTTAGCATTAGGGGGTGTGTTGGAGCAGACAGATCGATACTTGCCCAACAACGTATCGAGTGTAAGTTCGAATCCATTCACTTTCGCTTTCGGCTCGGAAACCGGAATGGGGCAAGCACGATGATAGTTTATCGACCTTGTCCATCAGCCTGTCAATGAAAAGCTGGACGTCTAGGGGGGGAATTCAAAATAATAGCAAACGATAAAATTTCATGTTGAAAATAGAACCCTTTCATATGCAGCAGACTGATAACGACCATTCATCAAGCACTCAAGGAGACGTCCACGCTCAATTTAAGCCAATGTTCAATTGAACAGTGGATTAACCTTGGGGAAGAATTCAGATCGTATTGCGATGCCCTCTTATTACCTTGTCTCGACCGCACCTTTATTGCGGAATTTATGCCCAATACAATACCTAAACGTTATTTTTGAAGATAACCTTGGCTAAAAATACTGTTTTTGCACAAAGGCTAACGGATCTAGAAAACAAGAGTTAAAAAGTGAGCAGGGCGTGGCTGGAAGTTCAAAACTCAAAGAAGTTTTTCTTTTCTGTATCTTTTTGTCCACAGAGCGAAAACACGAGATTCTAATTTTAAAATCCACACCTACTGCGAAACACGTGTCGTGCACGTTTAAAATGAGATTATATATTTTCTTTTCGATCCAGAAACACAGTTACTAGACCGAAAAAGGAGGGAAAATTGCGTGTGAAAGGGCCCTACGAGTTTTAATAAACACATGCGAAGACGACACAGGTTTAACGAAGCAAAACGATTGCGTTCGGTTTCCGGCAATTTCAACCTGAGAGGGAATAAAAAAACCTTTTAAGTAGAACTAAATTGGTTGAGTTGTGCAAGATTGGAGGAGACTTGGGACGCGTTTTCCTCTTTTCATGAAAATTGAATTTGACATAATTACATCTTGGAAAATAAAAAAACGTTTCTATATTTATAAAGCAGGTCATGAACTTTCAAGAATCTTAAAAATTCCAACATAAAATTTTTAAGCATTTCCATTTTAAGCAGACTACTTAAACTTTAAAAATAAGGATTGATCGGCTAGGCCTCTTTTGTAGTATAAAATCCTATAGGGATTTTCCAAATAGGGGAGGGAACAGCCATTGTCTGTCAGAAGTTCTTTAGAGCGTGACTTGGCCAACACCTGGCATGTCTAACAAAGGTTATCTTCTAAATATGGGAATTTTTTTAATTACCGAGAAAACGGTTTCTCATTAGAAAAATCTTAAATAATTTGAAGGTTGAAATGTTTAATCATAAAGCGAGATAAATTAACTCTGACAAATATTTTAAGGAAACCGAGAGAATCACGACGGAGAAGATAGGGACTATCAGGGACAGTCACTTCCGCTCTTATAATGCAAAATTCCAAGGCACAATTTTCTCGTTTTATCGTTTTTAGACAAAAGAGCGAAATAACGAGCAATATGAATCAAATTAAGATCTCTGACGACAGCGGAATAGCAAAAGAAAATCCGCTAAAAATGAAAATGTTGGTCATCGAAAACTTCAGCCAACTTCAAAAAGGCTGCTCAGTTTATCATGCTTTTCTGCACCTTCACAATAGTGCAGGCTTGTAGGTTTATAAAAGTTGATTTATTTTCTTTTTAAAGGTCCGAAGGAATGAAAGTTTCATGTTAAGATCTTGAGGTAAATCTTTGTAAATGGTACGGAAGTTCTCGTCCGATTCGAAGTCATTTTGTTAAAAGGGTCGCCCCCTTGGAATTCGGTATGTTGCTCGTAATAAAGAGGGAAGGGAGGAGAAGTGAGCAAATACTAAAGCCTAAAGGATAGGCCTTCCTAGGTATCTTCAAGTTCGTAATCCTCGGAATGTCGCAGGATTGCCATCACCGATTAACGGCCGCCTTAACGGTCATCAACACCTGCGACCTCGACTACTCCCGTATGAAGTCAAGAAACAATACGGGTCTTCAATAAATGAATCCGAGAAAAAAAAATAGAAACGAGTTTTCCAAAGAAGCGTTAACGGAGCGATTTTTACGCTACGAATTTTCCTTTTCGGCGGCACGATGACTTGTCTTAACAGAGAAAGCGTACACATATCGATTCCAAGATTTTGTCTAATCGCTCCCTCAGGACTGGGGAGAACGAATAAAAAACCAATTTTCCAACTTTTCACCTCTAGAGGCTCTTTATACAGAAAAAACACGACAAATATTGCTTTCTCGACTTTTTTAGGGAATTTGAAAGTTTCCATTATGGAAAACGTGTTTATCGCCTTAATATTATCGCTAGGATAAAACCGTCACTTTCCTATCTATGCGATATACGGCATTCACTCACGGCAACTCCCTTTCGAATCAATCAAGGTGTTAATCAACACCTTACGAAATGACCGCAGTAAACTTTTTAAAATTGAAGACACGTGAGTCATAGAACTGTTATAAAAATCGAGGTACGCCTTATTTAAATGTAAATTTTCTCGAATTGTAAAGGCTCTTTTCAATACTTGATTTAAAATTCTTTAGAACTACTGTGTCGATAAAGTTTAAATAATGTACAGCGCTTTTTGACATAATTTTTAACCAGAAGCGAGCCCAGGTCATTACGTCGGAATTCGTCGTCGTTATGCACAGCTGCTGTGGCCCCCTCGGCTAAAATGGAAAAGAATACCGCCAAAGAATGAAGATACAGGGGGGTAAGAAACGTCCTTACAATAACGTGAAAGCATGCAGAGCACGTGGACAACTCATATGTGCGTTTTGAATATTTTTTTCATGGAATGCAACCATTAGAATGTGAAGAATGGCTTGGTAAATAAAGCCATTAATTTTTTCCTTATCAAAAATTTTTGAGATTGATAAAGAATAAGAGGATTTTTTATTCCATGACTTCATGTTTTTTATACACACCATGTTTGGGGTGATGTCCCAGGCGCTTTTGGCCCTTCTGGGCGGCTGTGGGGGTTGATTCGAAAAACGTCTTTTAATAGGTCGACTGAGGGAGGCGAACCAGCCGGCTTTGGCGACCGCCGGCAATTTAAGGTGCTCGCTGAGAGACCTCCTTCCCAGAGGGGGCGGCATCGTTGGGAAAAATAATCACGTCTTACGTATTCTAATCACATTCGTCTCATCACTGACACAGCGAGGCTCACATTCACTTTACACCGTACTACACGAAACTGAAACAAACTCGAGGCAGGTCCGTTCCCTCTCCCGTCACCCCAAGAGTCGCGGAACTGTGAGGAGGCTCACCTCGCCCCTCATCCCCTCCACCACACCCTCTCATAGCTAGTCATTTACTTCATGTAGATATGACAATTTGCAAACTTAATAAGGTTTTTTTTTTCTAATTACTAAACCTAACGAGGAGAAAATTCCTCACCTTATAGAACTAAAAATAATCCGCTAAAAAAGCCACAGGGGCTCATTTTCTGGCCCATTTATCTCTGAAACCACAAAATGATTGAGTCAATTTTTTCCTACAACTACATAAACACTATTTACTAATTTTATAAATTCTCTGCTTCAGACATAGGTATTACAAATAAGTAATTTTGGAGTAATTTAATTTTTTTTATCTTTTATCTTTTTCTTACTTCTCTAGCTACTGTAATAAAGATACTGATCTACAGAAAAGTGAAGACATATTGACAGCTCGTTTGATAACTCGAGAGGGTTCATTTTTTTCCTCTCGCGAGCAAAGCTACTGAAAAGATAGACTTTTGACGTAATTATGACGTAATTTAGTGCAGGTACGCCATTTCAAGGTGTAGCTACGGAAAAGTCAATATCTCATCTTTTAAGATTTGACTGCAAGTTAAGACATTCAGACATGATTTTTTCAACGATTTCGTAACTTAGTAATGTACTTAATATTTTAGTTAATAAATCAGATTATACATTTTAAAATAAGAGCGTATTTCTGGCCTGTGACAGCCACGATTGACCTCCAGAGAATAAATAACACGTCCGGCCCACGGAAAATGTCAAACTGTCATTGGTAAAGGTAAAACAGAGTTGAACCCAGCCTACGAGAACCTTTAATCGTAATAATTAAACCTTTAAAAAATTTCTTTAAAAAGCCCCCTTCCCTCAAGCTATCTTCACTTTTTAGGGGGATTTCGTAAAAATTACATGTCATTTTCTTTACAAGCCCTTTTTGATCTTCTTTTCAAAAAAGGGGGTTCGAGGGTAATACAATAAACTTTCATTTGAGGAAAATTTGGTCATATGAAGTAAAGGCGTGTAAAACTTGGTGTTTCTGAATTTTGAAGAAATACCTTGGGTTGTTATTGGGTGTTAGGATAGTGGAAACGGCACGTAAATTCCGTAACAAATACATATTTAACGACGTAACCCGCTGTGAAATGTGATTCAGGTCATTGGGTGTCAAATTCCGAATTCGTTAAATCCTTCAACGCATTGATTAAACGTAGGTTACGTTTCAAACTGAAAATCTCCTATCTCGGATGCCAGATTAATTCACTCGTTATCCTCATTCCATTAAAAATTAGTCAAAAATCAATAACCCCGAGAGTTATAATTTAAAACTAAGGTCGGTCAAAAGAGATGGGAAAGTTCCCAGACATTTTAGTTAAAAAGGTAGACGTCCTTTAAAGAATTGCGATTTGTTCGTCTTTTTTTCTCCGGCTTTTTAAACGGAAGGTGATTCATCAAGGTTCATGTTTCGTGGCTTGAGTGGTAAAGTAGTGAAGAATCGTCTGCCAACTTAACATATGAATGCCATTAAAAACAATGGACATCGAAAGGGAACCTCGAAAAGGTCGCCGTACCGAGTTCCGTCTTTTGCAACAAGTCCTGGATCCAGTCCAAAAACATCGGACCCATAATAATAAAATACCTGTTTTAAAACGCAATAAAATCTAAATTTTCCAAAAATGTAAAGGCAGGTGTAAGAAGCACCTTGATTTCGGTGCAACGACCAAGAAATCCGACGGAAAATGCAAAAAAAATCAGGTCAAGAGGATTCCAATGTTATAATTTCAGCGGCTTCGATCGATAAGAACGATAGAGAAATTTGTATGGAGCTTTACCTCACTCGAAAAAGTCGTTTTTCCAACGTCAAAAAGGGATTAGTGTCCTTTGAAAAGGTCTAAGCAGCCTAGAAGTCATTCGAACTAGCAGGGGAGAAAACAAAAATTTCACCATTTTTCTTATAAACAGGAAGAATTTAAGTTTTTAAAAAGATGAGACTTATCGATCTTTAGGAAAGGTACTTCCTTTGTAATTTGAAGATTAGGGTGGAACAATTTTTATATACTTCAAGATACTAAACTGTTTTCTCCTTAAGTCCTAAAACCTTTAATTAAAAATAAGGAAACAAAATAAAAAGCGTAAAACGTAAAAAAAACGTCCTTGGTTAATCAACTTCATTTGAAACCTTCTTTTTTATGGATCTCCTTGCAATAACTTTTCAATAATTTATAATTTTCTCAATGATTTTCAACTTTTTGAGAACGAATTTTTTTTAAACATTTTTATCAGTACATCGAACCATTTTTTTGAGTACCCAGTGTCGATGTAAAAAAATTCCGATAAATTCACTCCCCTTTGCACTCGAGGGGACGAGTTTAAAAATAATAATTTAAGTGCTTTATTATCTCTGGTTCGTCTTCCACTCGATAGACATATGGCCGTAACAAAATTTTTTTTGAAGTTTTTTATCTACACTCTTGTTTCAGGGCGTGTGTCACATAAAAAACACAAGAAGTTGTCACTCACAATCGTTGTACAACGTTTAAAATAAAATGTCTTCCACTGATGATAATTTTTTGAGTTTTGCAAAAAAGGAGTTTTGGTAATTTATAATAATTTCGATATTATTTCGTTATTTTCGAAAAGATAAGATAATGGAGGTTATCGAATAAATTACGCCGAACGGTTTGATTTCTAATTAGGATTATTATCGACTTCGATTTTTTTGGTATTATAAAAAAAGGGAAAAGTGTGCTGCATAAATTGTTTATTGTAGAAAGCTGTTTTGTTTTTTCCAAAGGAATTTCATCGAAAGAATAATACGGGAATCCCAATAATAAAACACAAAATTTTTTGAATTTAGGAAGAAAAACGATCAGAAATAACTTAGAGGATTGAGAGCGACGTATAAAAGGCAAAGTGGGGCAAGGGAGTGTACGAATAAAATAACAATTCAAGCTATCAATTTCGAGCAACAATACGAAATCCTGAGGCACACCTACAGAAGCTTTTGTTTACAAAAGTAACATTTTTAGGCAGAATCAATATTATTATAAAAGGAAATTTCGAAGGCTGGTCCTTCGTTATCTTTGATCCCCCATTAACCTTTCTTTCTTATTTCCTTGTTTATTTTGGCTTTGAACCAAAAAATCGCGTCAAAAAACATCAAGAGCCTTGTCAATGATCTTGAGTCTTTTTTAAAACGATTTTCATAACCAATTTTGAGTTTTTGAAAGTTTTCTGACCTTGTAAATAACAAAAAATTACATAAGCTTAGGCGTTCTCACAACGATTCCCATAGGGTCTTAAATTTCACAAAAAACAGAAGTTTTAAATTTCATTGATCGTTAAGCGGTCAGGCTTAACAGACCCTGAACACTTTTAATTTAGAAAGTCTTATTTCCTGATATTCTTTAAAAATGCACGGTTTAATAAGACTTCGAAGTACTGCTAGGTAAAACAAGACCTTTTCATGGGTTAAAAAACTTTTGTCTTAGCCTGAGGATATAGCGTATACAAAAAGACCCATTGTCCTAACTTATACACCAATGCGTCTTTTTTTACGCACTAATTTTTAATAAGGAAAATAATATTTGGAAGGTTTTACCTTACCAAGTTAACACCCGCTAAACAATCTGAGTGAAGCATTTGATATCCCAATTGAAGAGATGAAACTAATTAAATGAAGCCAAACAGGTTCCCTCTCTTCAAAGGTTTAAAAATAACAATTAGGTTTTGACATCCATTGTTCGAAAAATACAGCCAATATTGATTCGTAGCAAATTAGAAAAGTGTTGAATTAGTTACTTTCTGGTAAAAAGATATCGACCTACTCTACTTGTCTAGACTTGATCAAAAAGGTTTTTTTCTTTTTTCTTTTAAGTTATGTACGTGGTAAAAATACGAAAGTTGTGGAGGGGGTTTCTACAATCAGGGACGCAAAAATGGTAGTCGATGACTGGAGGAGAATAAATTAGAGCTAATTAGTATTTCTTACCTGAATTTCCAAGAGTAGCTCGGTTTTTCGCCGCCGTATTTCAATCAGCATTTTTTGCTGTTCTGGCGAAAGATCTGAAACGAAAGAAAAAATGAAAATATTGCTTTTCTCACTTCCTCTTTTGAAGGAAGTGGAAGGAAAAAATCAAAAATTTTAATTACTTCGGGTCAAAATTCGTTTGCGGTATACATTTAAATAAAATCCGTGTTTGGTTTGACCTCGTTTTCTGAACTCTGAGGTTTGTTATGGTTTAAATTATGAGGGGATTCTTTAATCCTTGAAGATGCATAGATAATGTTCCATGATGCATCAACATCTTTGGAGAACATATCATGTCAAACTTCTAACCACTCAGCAAAACTTTTTACTTTCGTCCCATCAAATTCCCTCCCCCCAACTACCACCACAAAAAATTATCTCGATTTTCTCTGGAAGCTCTTTAAACTTTTATCGCAAAGCTCCATTTATCCACTGCTTTGAGCGTAATTGTTCTCACAGAGGCCAAGAATCTTTGTTACTTATCAAAATATGTAATACAACTTTTTATGTACTTTGGCTACCATTTCTTTCCTTTCACTATCCTTATTTGCTTCCCAAACTTATTTTGAACCAATTAACCTACCACTGGACATATTGTTCGGATAGGTTCAAGGTCACTCTATATTTTGGTCATTAGGACGTAGGCCATTAGGAAGATAGAGACTATCAGCACTTTAGATTCAGAAGATGGTAAGAGGGGTGATTAATTGATATTGCACTTCACAGTAGCTCGTTTTGCCTCTTCTGGTCACATCAGCGGGTTGATGTCACCTGCAGGGTACTCCAGCAAGAGTTGCTTGCAATCCTTTTGAGAGTGGCGAATAAAAAGAAAAACGAAAGTTTGGATAGGCTGGCCAACAATTTCGCCAACAAGAGATTCCAGAGGTCGCTATTTCAACAATGATCAGCTCTTGGTGGAACTATTCTCCCTACGCAGTTTGGAGCCCCTCGCACCATCCTCCTCTATCATTGTTTTTCATTGCTTGACTCGTCTTGGCTACACCTATCATCTTGACACCGACCCCTTAATTCGTCGATTCACGAAATTCGTCAGAGCAGAGGAACACATGGGACCCTATGATTGTTATCGTCCATGAGCGCCAATTGGACAACTCATACCTGAGCCAAATGGGTCGTGATAACACTTCTAGCCCTGGCCTATGGACAGCGCATACTGGCAAGTTTAGCAATATAAAATCTACGCCCACTGAATCCTGCAAATTCATTCCTATGTGCCTGAAGACATCGAACTTGTGCCGTCTCCAAGCTATGATCTCCCTCCTCTGAAGGAGGAAAGACCCTTGCGTGGCTGCACATATCAACAAATTATACCTAGATCAGGTAAGACCCCTTCGACGAACCATTGACCACCTGTTTATCACATCCAGGGGGCCTCATGGTCCTGCTTCATGCCAAACAAGCTGTTGGGTCAAGAACACCCTCCAAGCGGCTATAGAGTGTAGGGAATGTAAAAAAGGAGTTTTATTGGTCGATTCCATCTTTAAAGGAAACAAATTGACCTTATTTGGAGAGAAAAAACAGAGGCGACACGAGAACTACTGATACCAAAGTTCTTGCTATTCATAAAATTAAATTAAACTCCCCAGTGGAACCTTGACGTGAAGTGTGCATAACAAGATAAATGCATGTGTCCCTGCCTTTTATCTCCCAAAAGGAAAAAAAAATCCTAATTTAGTAGTTTTTTAGCTCATTGATAATAAAATTAGTCTAGATACAGCACGATGCGTGTTATCAAGCCTTTTAATGCCCACAAAACAAACTGAATAATTAATAATGACTTTCTAGTCTGCATGTTTTTCACGCCCGATTATGACAACCAAGAGATTTGGAACCGTTTCAAACGCCCATTATGGGCGTCTTTTAATAGAACAGAGGCTCCTCATTGTATTTTAACTTGGAAAGAAGTAGAATAGATATTTAGGAAGGAGGATGGTTAATAATAATTATGTCAATCTAGTTTTAGCCGTTTCTATAACGGGAGTCTGTCTCCTCCCATTAGTAGAAAACGGATGTTTTTTTAAACAATTAGAAATCAAAAACCAAGATTATCATTGATAATTAGACAAAAAAATGAACACGAGTTTGATAAAATTATTGCAAAATAGCAATAAAGACATGAAAAAGTAATAAAAGACTGAAAACATCGAAAGAAGGTTATGTGTCAGGGGGAAAAACAAGACCAATGAACTCACCGTTTATGTTAAAAGTATCGGAGGCGTGTGGATTATTCATTTTCATTACGGATGGCTTTTATTGAAAAATGAATAAAAAATGTAAAAAAGAAAACGAGAGTTTCCACATTCAAAACGGAAAAAGCCGTTGGTAAAATAAAACACAAACACGAAATGAAAACACTGGGAAGTCGTCCACCATTTTGTGAAACTCGGGCTCCCCTCCCTCGAAAACGTAAGTTCCCCCGCTCGTCGGTGACTTTCGAATTTTTTTTTAATTTCAACTTGAACTGGTCGCCTACGAAATGGAAACTAGAAAGATACACCGCGTTTTTACTTTGCTTTTAAGGGCGTAATAAGAAACTGACGTTTTTCCTTATACGGACAATTTTTACTTGGTCCAGTTTAATTTTTACTCCTAGCAGCTTTGCTAGCTAATCGGCAACTTCCCTTGGTTTCTTCGTGGTGGGCTCACGAGCAGTGAGAAAGAAAAAATGTACAATCTACATAATCGTCAAACATGCCATAGTAATAATTATTATTACAAGCATAGTACATAGGTACCTACTCTTTACTGACTAGGATGCTAGGGTCAAGATATGCAAAGGACATTGATGGCCCTTAGGTCTTAGGCAGCAGAATCAATTTTATAAAATAAGTATGTACATCGTTGGCCAAAACTGAGAGCACACATCCTTATACATAGCTGCATTATTATTTCGGCAAACAATAGATTTAATAAAGGCCCTTTCTTTCAATTTCTAATAAGTATCGACTTTTAGGTCGATGTAACTGCCTTCCTTTGGTGTGCCACGTTTTCAGACCTCCCCATGGTGTCATCGCCAGGCTCTATAATGGTCTCCTCTTTGGACCGATTGGCTTGAAATTTTCTCTATGACATAAGAGAAGATTTTGTACCAGATATCAAATCTCAATTTGATGATCTATCAGTTCACAGTGAGTCGAAATAGCTAATCAATAATCATTCACGCGTTGGATAATGGATCACGTCCGGGACACTTCACTTGAAACAAGTTTTCCAAAATATTCTTGACAATTTTATTGAGATATCAATTAATTGTCAGATTATCGGGACACTTCAAGGCCGTAATTCTGGCCCGATCTGTATAAAAATTTACACTGTAGAGTGTAGGCCATAAACCATTCTCGCGTGACACCGGTTTGATCTTCACCAAATGTTCACCAGCTAGAACCTTTGCTAGACCGCGCCAATGGAGAATTTGGTAGAAAACCCCCGATGTTCACCAAATTTTCATCATATACAGAGTAGGGTCTAGGGAGATTGTGGTATCTAGGAACGCTGTAGGGTTCCGCCCCGCTAATGGAGAGAACCCACTTTTTAAGAAAGTTCCAGTTTTGGGCGTTCCTCTTCCATTAATATACCAGACCAGACCTTTTTCTATCAAACAACTCAAAAACGATTGTGTTTCTTTTGTATATAGACCATAAAATAAACAGATACAGACATAAAATAAACTTGTCCTTCTTTTATGATAATATACATAGACTCATAAGCTCACTCAATAGCTTCGGTTACCAATAATTTTGATCTGAAAAGGATAACAGGATCATTTGAAATGTCTATCCAAACAAAATCTTGTCCTTGGTTTTCGATCCGCTAGTCATTGCCCAGATTATCTAGAAGTTCAAATAATCCTAAGTCAGATGAACTTTTGACAAACTGTGACGTAATATTCAAGAAAATTTTCCCAATGAGACTTTTTTTTTTTACGTTTACTATTATCTTGTGAAGGTTTCTTTGCTGTTATCGTTTCTTTATCAATTTTGTTTCTCGATCTCATACCCATTAGTCATCAAGGGTTTTTCTCTCTTTAAACATAATTTCCTATTTAATATGTGATGTCTGTAAGTTTACTAAATTTATTGTTAAAGCAAGTCATTATCTTTTTATTTAATATAATCATCGAATAATTAATTCAACATGTTACGTAAAAAGAAATTTGTCCTTTTGATTTCTTTTACGATATTCGTTTTGTTTTACGTCCTCGCGACTACAGATTGGACCGAGTTTCTATTCATCCCGAAGATCAATTCAGCGTCGGTCGAAATTTTGTGCTACGACGAAAGGGCCGATCTGAACAACTCGGTCCTCCCTTTGCTCAATGAATCCGCGGTCGCGAAAAGCACTTCGATCTTCTTCGTCGAGACTTCATGCAACGGCGGGCAACTCGATTTGAATGCTAGGCAGGCCTGTGCGATCGAATCCGCTGCCAAGTTAAATCCAGAATCCGAAGTCTATTTATTAGTACCCTCCCCTGTGAAGTTCACAGACTTCAACGAACACATCAAAAGACTGAATAGCTATAGAAATATTTATTTACGTCATATAGACATGAATATGTATTTTGAAAACACACCTCTCGCTAGATTTTATCGAAGGCAAACCCTCAAATCAAGCGCATGGCCCAAATCTCACGCCAGCGACATCCTCCGATACACAACTTTATGGAAATTCGGAGGATACTACGTCGATCTAGATGTCATTTTGTTAAAGTATGCTAAAAAACAATTTAATTTTTACTAAATTCATTTCCAGACCATTCAATGGAACCATGAATTTCGCTGGAGCTGAAGATGATGAAGATATAGCGGCAGGTTTCTTGTCGTTTAGTTATCAACATGCTATGGCCAATATATCAATTGAAGATATCCGGAGAAACTTCAAAGGATGGATTTGGGGACATAATGGACCCGGAGTCATCACAAGGTCTCTTCACAAATATTGCGGAGTCAAAAAAGTAAACTTTCATATTTTTTTTTTTCTCCTAATATTTTCTATTGTAGATATCGCAAATGACACCAGAACAGTGTAACGGATTTAAAGTTTTCGACCCTTCGATTTTCTACCCCATACCATGGAAAAGTTGGAAGCAATATTTTTCGACGAATCAAACTGAAATCGATGATATTATGTCCAAGCTTAACACCAGCATGGCGATACATGTTTGGAATTTTCATAGTAAATCTAGAAAAGCCATTGTTGGATCCAACCAACCTTACGTGACCCTTGCTTCTAAATTTTGTCCTGAAGTATATTCGTCACTTGACAAATTTTTTTGATATTACGATTACCGTTTGTTATACAGTCTCAGGCTACGTCCGGTTATTTTTACTTCTTTCTAAATTTTTTTTAAGGTACAGTGAAATTCAACTATAACGATTCCGATGTAAAATGGGTCCCTAGTTTGATTTCCTATGTAAAAGTGAAGAAATTTATCCGGATTTAACGATGTTGGATATAACAATATTGCATCTATAACGCTATTAAACTTCGGGAAAAAAGGTTTTTTATTCCGGGAATAACGATTTAACCCAAAAGTCAAACATAATTCTATGAATTTCGTTGGTACAAAAGTGCCATTCTGACAAATGTTAACACAACTTTTATCTTCTCGTTTGATACTATGGCCAACTTATTTTTTTCATCGTATTTCATCCTACCAGGTTGCCAAACATTTTCTTCAAACACCCCCCTTTGCCGTTTCCTATTCTTTTCCAAATGCGAGTTGACTCTTTTATAAGCAAGAGCAAGATGGCATCCAAATGTTGTGCATTTTCGATTGAGGAAAAAGTGAAGATTATTGAAAGAATCGAGAAGGGTGAAAGAATAAAACCTTTGGTTTCCAAGCTTGAGATTTCGCAATCAACAATCTCAACAATTTGGATGACACGAGATAAAAAATAAAAAAAATCGGAACAGCCAACACGAGAATGTTTACACTGCACTTTTGGAGTGGATTAAGATAAGAGTAGAACATATTCTTATAAATGGGCCCATCTTACAAGCTAAAGAAAATCTATTTTTTTTATTTTTTTATTATTATTATTTTTTTTTTTTTCCAACAACGTATTTTGCTCAGTCCCTTCAATATCGTTATAGCCGGATTTCACTGTACATGCCTGTGATAACTATTTTAAGCCTCATATACCATTTTAGTTAATTTTTGTTAATCTTGCTCTCTTTTAAAATTTACTAGTCAAAATCTTTGCTGATTTTTCCTTTTTTTTAGCGGATTTTTTTTTTGTGATACTCGCATTTAAAAAAAAATTTAGTGTGTCCATCTAAAATCAGAATTGCTGTTCTCTGAGCCGAAAATTTTAGTTGAGGACCAGAAATTCTTTAATTTCTGCGGTTTATTTTTCAACTGTATCTATGCTTGTCAATAGAGAGTTTCAGCTACTTGTTACTGGATGAAATTACGAGTGAGCTTACCCAAGAGTCTACCATTGTCTGAAAAAGAGTTTAGTATATTGATTACGAAAATCAAATAAATTCAGAAAAACATAGATTGAGCATTGAGAAACACCAAAAATGGGTTGCTGAAATTCTCTACTTATCTCCTCCCATTAGTCAACATGTGTGCGAGTTCATATATGCTCATATTATATTATTATGTTCCTCTCGAGTTCTTTTGTGATTTTATTATTTAGCAATTGATTCTATTTAAAATATTTATGTCAATACTGTAGTGTACAAGATGAAGGTAGTTCTGGAAGACCCTTCCCCAAAAACTTGGGTTGGAGCTGCCGGCCTGGGTTTATACTTTGAGAAAGTTAGAAACCAAAAAAAATTCAGACCAAAGACATTTTGCCATTTATTATTTATTTATTTATCAGTATTGGGCCAGCTCTGCTGGCCCCTCATTCAATAATAAATTTTGTGAACAAAATGAAATATCGTGTTATATTTATTCCTACATGTTTATTCTCATACACTTTTCACAGTAATATTTTTTGAAAATTTGCAATCTCGTCTGAAAATCGTTTATTTTTACTGTACTTATAAATTATGACCCAATTTTGTCTCAGTGCTTTAGCCCTCTTACTCTTCATAATATGCAGAAAGGAGTGCACATTTTGAGGTTTTTGATGAAAGATTGGTTCTCAAATAATGTAAATTTTAAGGGTTTTGAAGTAAGAGAGCTTTAAAACGTTAATTTTGAGGCTTTAGAGTTTTGATTTTTTTTTCTTTTCTTTTCGGTTTGTTATTTTATTTTATTTTGACTAACTTTTTGATTCAGCTGACGATACAAGGCCTTTGAAGAAAAATTGTCTCTTAAAACGTTGATTTCGAGGTTTTAGGTATTTTAAACGAAAATTGTCTCTTAAAACGTTGATTTTGAGGTTTTTTAAACGAAAATTGTCTCTTAAAACGTTGATTTTGACGATTTTTGACGAAAATTTGGCCTTATAAAACGTTGATTTTGGGGCTTTAGAGTTTTTATTTATTTAATTTTTTTTTTTTTTCCGGTTTGTTATTTTATTTTGACTGACTTTATGATTCAGCTGACGCTACAAGGCCTTTGACGAATAATTGTCTCGTTGATTTTGAGGTTTTTCAAACGTTGATTTTGAGGATTTTTGACGAAAATTTGGCCTTATAAAACGTTGATTTTGAAATTTTGGATGAAAGATAACGTAAATAATGTAAATTTTAAGGTTTTTGACGAAAGAGAGTCTTAAAACCCTGATTTTGAAGTTTTTGATGAAAATTTCGCTCTTAAAATGTTACTTTTGACGGATCCTCCCATGAGCAGTGTGGATTTAGACCGTTTATGCACTTTTTAATGCCCCATGTGACATGTCTTTGAATGCCCTCTTGAGGCATATTTCTCTTGAGAAACATCAAGCCAAAGTTGCTCAAATTCCTGTGCCAATGCACAAAAGAGTTTATTAGCTTTAAAAAAAATGTATAAGTTTAGTAATTATCATTAGGACTATTGCTTTTGAGTAATTGGGAGCATAATGGGATGTGCTTGATGTGTTGACTTTCCTTTGCTTTAATGAGACATTAATCTCGTCAGGTTTCAGCAGGCAAAAGCATCAATTTCAGCAACGTAAGGGCTCCCCCTCCCGACAGGTTGCTTCATGTCAAGAATAATGGAACTTCTCCTTGTAGTTACGTCATCAATACCTCATGAAACCTACAAGATATCTAGTTGATAACAAATTGATAAACAAGTGTCAGGAAAGGTTACTTCTTTTATCTCACGTTTTACGTATCGTGTAGTGTGCACATCTTATGTCAAAAAAACAACTTTATATAATTATAATCACATTAAGAATGTAGATTTTACAGTCAAATTAATCATTATTAAGTTCGAAAATTCAAGTTTTCGCTCATAAAGAATGACGTCGACTGAGAAAATTATGTCGGAGTTGGCCAAAGATGACGTTCAAAACAAACTGAACCAAGTACTCAATAAACTTTTGCTGTTAAATTTCAAATGTTCGGATGACACTGTTTTGGACAAACTTTACGACTGCATTACCCTTGAGTTTGCCAACCAAGGTAAGCTTTGGTATTCTTTCCCTTTTAATGATTAGTTAATTTTCAGGATCTGAGCTTGAACATTATGATACGTTGTTTAAACTATTTTTACCTTGGTTTGGACTCGTTTTGAACAAATGGAACGCCATCGTTCAACCTGTGAAAGTGTTCGCCTTGAAAATCGGAGGATATTTAATTCGATATGAAGAAGGGTTCAATCTTTTGGTCAATTCTGAAGTCATCCCTAAAATTTTGGCGTTGATTAGGTTGAACAACGAGTTGAAAAACGTTTCAATTTCAATGGGATACATAGAAATGATTAACGGATTTGTTCACCATGATGCAGGCCTCCAATGGATAATAAAAGAAGGTATGAAAAGGTGTGCACGATTTAAACCAGTGGTTCCCAAACTGGGGGGGAGTAAGCTGTTCCCAGGGGGCTGGAGGGGCTGGCTCAAGATTTTTTTTCCCCAAAAATAAGTTTCTCTTTTCTTTCTGAACATATTTTAAGGCTATTTTTCATCAAAAACCTTAAAATCGACATTTCAAGAGTCAATTTTTCTTCAAAAATCTCAAAATCAACATTTGTAAAGCCTAACTTTCCTCCAAAAACCTCAAAATCAAAGTTTTATGAGACAATTTTGGTCAAAAACCTTAAAGTCAAGGTTTCAAGAACCAAATTTTCTTCAAAAACCTCAAAATCAACGTTTGTAAAGCCCAATTTTCGCCCAAAAACCTCAAAATCAAAGTTTGAAGAGTCTTTTTTTCGTCAAAAACCTCCAAATCAATATTAATTGTAAAGCCAAATTTTCGTCAAAAAACCTCGAAATCAGAGAAATTTTTCGTCAAAAACCTCAAAATCAAGGTTTCAACTTTCAAGACCCAAATTTTCGTCAAAAACCTCACAATCAACATTTTTAAAGCCCAATTTTCGTCCAAAAACCTCAAAATCAAAGTTTTAAGTGCTTTTCCGTCAAAAATCCCAAAATCTTCTAAAGCCAAATTTTCGTTAAAAAAAAAAAAAATTTAAAAAAAATTAAAAAAAAACTTTTTTTGTCAAAAACCTCCAAATCAACATTAATTGTAAAGCCAAATTTTCTTCAAAAAACCTCAAAATCAGAGCCGTTTTTCGTCAAAAACCTCAAAATCAAGGTTTCAAGAGCCAAATTTTCGTCAAAAACCTCAATATCAACATTTTTAAAGCCCAATTTTCGTCCAAAAACCTCAAAATCAAAGTTTAAGGAGCCTTTTTTCGTCAACAATCTCAAAATAAACATTTCTAAAGCCAAATTTTCGTTAAAAAAACCCTCAAAATCATGGTTTTAAGAGCCAATTTTTCGTCAAAAAACCTGAGAATCAGCGTTTTAAGTGCAATTTATTTTGTCAAAAACCTCAAAATTAACAATTTTTTTTTGGAGGGGGGCGCACAGGTTTGAATTTGTTTAAAAGGGGGTGCGCACTGTGAAAAAGTTTGGGAACCTCTGATTTTTTATTTTTTATTTTTTTTAGGTTCTTGGAAAGACATACTCTTACTTTCCTATTCCTCAACAAGTATCTACGTTTTGAAGAAATCGTGGGCCCTTCTTTCCACAGCTATAGTCAAAATTGAAAAAGTATCTCCAAACGTCGCTCAATCTATCGTAGACGAGTCACTTTCTGTTTTAAAAGACAAAAACATGGTATCGATGGGCGAATTGAAAAACCCGAGTCGCCTCGGGACTCAAAATAATCTCGACCCACAAAACGAAAACGCATACAAACTTGCTGTGGAAATCCTTGATGCCTTGATTTATAATAAAGTACCATTAAAAAGGATAAACGAATTGTTAAAAAATTGCCGATTACATGACTATGCTTGGACTGTTATGCATAATTCTGATGACATAAAGGTTTTAATTTTAATACCTGGATATTTTTATTTTTACATTTTTAGATGATATCTGCTGCTTCTCGCCTTATGTGTTTCTTAAATGCACTCGATTTGAGTGAAATAGTCGACCATCAAGTTCCACAAGTTGTCGGACAAAATTTCATTTCAAACATAGTCGTCCAGTTTAATCTTCTTGTCGTACGGTTTGCTTTTCCCGTAATTTCAAACAGCGCCATGGAATATCAGTTTCTTTGGGAAAAATATGGAGGAATCGTCTTATCTGGAGAAAATGATAAAATCGAAAAAGTGAGCGATCATGAATCCGGAGTTTATAAAACGGAAGACTCGATGTATAGAGTTCAGAACTTCCTTTTTCTCGCTTTGGTAAGATAAAATACAAAATTAAATTTTTTATTTTCTTTTTCTTCAGGCAATGCCCCTATTTGTGGTCGTGAAATTGACTACAAAAGAAGTAGACTGTGACAAACTTTTAGAAATGTACGTCGAAAAACTTTATAGAGTCGCCTGTCCTAAAACAATTCGATTTCTCTACGCTTATCGCCATCAGGTTTCCACCGTTGAAGTCGATTTGGATAAATTTTTCTTAATAACAACCCAAAGATTTATAAAACTTTCTTCAATTTGTAAAAAGGTTGTCGATTCTTGTTTTATTTGAAAAAACTTATTCTTTTGTTTAGGAACTCGCAGTTTTAATTTTTCAAGCTTTGACTCATTTGCTTAAGCAAATCGTTACTCTCCAAAGCAGCACTTTGAAATCTTATTTGCAGAATGTTTCTGAAGACACACTTTTGAATAACGTTTTATTCCCCGTCATCACAACACTTTGTACTTATTTGTCAAAGTTCAAATTTTCATGGAGAGACAGCCTTGAAACAGTCTGCATAATGTCTTTAGCACAATATGTCCTAAACACGTGCAAATCAACCAATAAGGTATAACATAATTGTATTAACTTTCTCAAAAAGAAAGTTATTGTATTACCCTTGAACCCGGGTTTCTAGTTTAATCAATGGGGGTGGAAAAAAAAAAAAGTATTTTTTTCGTTTTTTCGCCAATATCTCGAAAACCGTAGGTCGTAGGTGAAATAATTTTTAGTACAAAATTAAAGATTTTTAAATTAGCTACAATTTTAAGCTAATACAATTTTTTCTAGGACCAAACGTATCTGAGCTACGAAATGGAAAAAAACGGGGTTTCCAATTTTGACCTCTGAAGGAGGGAAGACGTCATCTAATCAAAAAAAAGTGTTCTTAATAAAAGTTGTAGAGAATTCAATTTCCATTTTAAATCAACTATCAAGAATCAATTAACGATCAACATGTAGGGGTGGGGGTAAATTTAAAAAACACAATTTTAACCCCAGAAGGACCTGTCGCCTCGTAGCTCAGATACGTTTGGTCCTACAAAAAATTTTACTAGGTCATATTTGTTATAATTTTGTATTTATAAAATTTTTCGAAATTTTTTGAAATTTGAATTTTATTGAATGAACAGTTTTTAGTTTTTTGAAATTTACCCCCTCTTCGTCCTATTGATCATTAATTGCTTCTCCATAGTTGATTTTGAATGGAAATTGAATTTTCTACAACGTTTATTTATTTTTTCCGACTTTTCTAATATCTGACTTTTTTCATAGGAAAAATTCGAAAATCTTGCTTTTTTGTCGCCTCTTAGCTCAGGAACGGTTGGTCTTACAAAAAATTGTATTAGCTTAAAATAGTAGCAAATTCAAAAATCTTTAATTTTGAACTAAAAATTGTTTCGCCTACGACCTACGGTTTTCGAGATGTTGGCGAAAAAACGAAAAAAATCACCTTAAAAACGCTCCTGACGCCAAAGAGCACGGGTATCGTTTGTGGACTTTTTTTTTTTGGTTTATAAGGGGACCAACCCCAACATATTTCCGCAGAGAAACAAAATACCTTTTCTTTAATTTGGCCTTTTCGGGCTTAGATTGACTGGACTAAAGGGATCAAAGAGACAAATTATTTTTAATTATTTATTTATTTTTCTCTTCCCAAAATTCGAGTTATCTTTTCTTTTTTTTTAGCCTTGTACAGAAACGTTGAAGCTTATAAAATTAATTTTGTTGAACTATTTACCTCCAAATTTGGCTTTGCTCGTCAACACCCTTCAGGGTTCAAGTATGCAAGATTTGGGTCAACAGCTTTTTAAAACGTTGCATAGCATTTATTGGGAAGTTCGAGATTCAACGTTGGAAGTTCTGACGACAATAAGCTCTCTAGCTGAAGAAAGTAATTTTTAAATGATTTCAAAAATTAAATCTTTTCTTCAGAATTTCCTGCATTTCAGTCTTTATTGGTGGAACAAGGCTTTCCAGATTTGATCGTTTCAATAATGGAATGTGATTCAGAACCTTATGTCCGAGCATCAGCGATAACGTGCATTTCGGAAATGATAAAAATAAAAAGTATTTGGGAAAAACATCTTGAAAACAAAGGGCTTTTGGTTTGTTGTTAATTTTTTAATGAGAATTTTCATAAAATGAGTTTCAGGAAAAAATATTTTTCATCATTCATTTTGAGAGCGAAGGAGTTATCCGAAAACAAGCATCTTTGTTGGCTAGGGAAATATATAAATGCAAATATGTCCCGTAAGTTTTATATTTGAACAATTTTTACTTATGTTTTGTAGGCCTAATTTGATGGACCAAATGTACGAGACGTTCTACCATGCTGCGCAAAAGGACCTGCATTGGGAAGTTAAAATAAATGCTTTGGAATTTTGGGATGTTGTCATCGACTTCTTTTTATCTGAGGAAGGGATGGTCGATGGAAGTTTTCCGCAGACGATATTTTCGAAAGAAAAGAAAAAAATTATTCAGTTGACGTCAAGCAAGAAATGCCATCTTGTTTTAAAAGCGATTAGGAAATTGAGCAGTATTGGATGTTTACACGTTTTATGGGCGACATCTTTAAATGAGTGCGATTTAGAAGTCGCCAGACGCTCGGTAAAAGTGATGCAGAAGTTAAAAGAAGTCGTTGATGAGTATAACGTGATAACGGAATTGAATAAGTACAAATTTAGTCAAGAAGAATTTGATGATTATCATTTAGAAAAGCCTGAGAATGATTTCCTCAATTTGACTGAAATGGAGCCTATGGCGATCTCAGAAGATGTTAGTTAAAAATTATTTTTTTCGTATATTTTGTTCATTTTTTTAAGGTTGGATGTGAAACGACAGAAATGCGATCTGTTGATGATATAATTAACGAGATTATTGAAGAAGAAGATATTCAGCTTCTGCCGAGTCTTTACCAGAGTCAAACCAAAGAGAAAGTCTTGCCGAAAGTAAAACGATTTATTATCCCCGCAGAAGAATTCGTCGAACGTGTTTTGTCGATGGATCTTGATAAGTTGGTTTCTGAGAGGCATGCCTGGGACCGAAAAACCTCTGAAGGGATCGAGTCTTTACTCGATGACATTCTTCAGTTCACCAAAGAAGACGAGTTTGACACCAACGCTGTCGATTGTTATTGAAATCGCTTTCGATCTCTTTAAAGCTCAAAAAGATTCCATATTGCCTTTGATATTATTTGTATTTTTATAATAAATATAGACAATGTATAATAAATGAGATTTATAGACTAAAGTTACAAATTTTTTAAACTTTGTATTTTTTTTTCCTCCCACAATCAGTATTAAAATTCGGCTCTAGAGGATGATTAAGTTTGAAGATTTAAATATTGCGAACAAAAGTTGACTAGCTGCATTGGTAACAGCAAAATGCATGATGGGAACACTATTGGTGTGATTGTTGCTGTTAAAATGCTGATTGTTGCTGTTGAAAGGCATGATGGGTTCATACTTTCTCAATTGGTGAAATCTAAATATTGATGCAGGGTTGGATAGGCCCACAGATTGATAAATTCCCGAAGGACTTCTCCAACGGGATAGTGCAGGGCTCTGGGCCGGTCATCTCGATTTGACCCTTTTTGGACACGATGAGCCCTTTTTTAACTAGCTTTCGTTCGTTTAGGGCCTTTTTTGCTTGATTTTTGATCCTTTTGAAAAGTACGAAACAATATACGATAAATCGGGCCCTTTTTAGTTTAGCTTGATTTGTTATCATGTTTGGACACTAGGGGCACTTTTTACCTCGATTTTTGACATTAGGGGCCCTATTGAATGCATTTTGTTTCTTTACGACTAAAAAGGATCCTTTTTGCTTGATTTTTGACCATTTTTGGATACTAGGAGCCCTTTTAACAAGATTTCGTTTTTGACGGCCCTTAGGGCCCTTTTTTGCTTGATTTTTGATCCTTTTTGAACAGTACGGCGGGCCTTTAAATATACGAAAAATCGGGCCCTTTTCAGTTTGGCTTGATTTGTTATCATTTTTGGACACTAGGGGCCCTTTTTACCTCGATTTTTGACATTTGGGTCCCTTTTGAATACATTTTGTTTCTTTACGACTAAAAAGGCTCCTTTTAGCTTGATTTTTGATCTTTTTTGGATCCTTATCGATGGAAACTATTGAAATGATTGATAGTCATAAAATAATGACAAAGGGTCCTTATTTCGTGGTAGAGCATCCTATGCATAATGGGTAGTCATCAGCATCTATGGCCATTGGGTAAGATGTCACATTCGATGGTGCCAATGCAGGTATGCTGTAATTGAAATAATTTTTAGTGAAATCTAGTGACGTTTTTTCTTCCACGATTGTCAAACATTTTGCTGTAATTAAAAAGTTTGACTGTACTCGATTAAAATATTGAAAAAAGGCGGGTAGAAGGTGGTGGGGATGTTACTGCGTCACTGCACCATTTCTTGCGCCCTCTTTCTGCGCAACATCAAAATGCAAGCAGACAAAATGCCGTCGGAGTCGAAACCTTTGTTGACAGCTCAAACTGAAAAGCCAAATCATTATTCGTGAGTAAATTAATAATTGTTTAAACATTCAAATCAATCCTCAAACACCTTTCGACCTTTAGCTTCAATCGCCTTTACAAAAACCCCGCTTCTTTTTCAGGTATTTAAAAGAATTCCGGGTCGACCAGTGTTCGCTGTTCCTCCAGCACAAATGTACACAACACAGGCCTTTCACTTGCTTTCATTGGCATTTTATGAATCAAAGGAGGCGAAGGCCTATACGGAAAAGAGACGGATCATTTAATTACAGCGCTGACAACTATTGTACGAAATACGACGAAACCACGGGCATTTGCCCCGATGGAGACGAGTGAGTTGGGCTTCTGGCCATTACGATAAACAAATCAACGCAACCTCTTCCCCCTCATCCACTTATCAATCTCATTTCAATCCCTCTTTTTCAAACAATTCCTCTAACCTTTTGCGCATTATTATTTTAAATACGAAAAAATTAATGTTTACATTTTTTAAGGTTAATTAATTCAATTATTTTTAAAATTAAAAAAAAAAATCCCATGTCTTATAAATTTTATTTATGACAATGCTCCTATTTATAGTTTTAAAATCATTAAAGCGTGAAGGGTGAGATTCATCTCTATTCCGGGAAACTTTAATTACTAGTTGTCCAGCTATGTAATTACTAAGAAAATTTGCTGTTGTAAAATTTAGCTGCCAAAATTGAATAGAAAATTTTAGATTTGGAACTCTTGCACTTTTAAAAAGATGGATTCTGATGAAAAAATTTGCTGGAATAATTTTGTATTTTATGTGCTAGCAACAATCTTCCAAATGATTGAGCTTCAGGCTTGTTATGCCAAATATTAGCTGATGACCAGCTTTCTGAATGCCTTTCCCTACCATGGGGAATGAGTCCATTGGTGGAATGATTTTGAGTCCACAAAACTTGGTTAAACCCAGGGTTGTCACATTAGGTCCCCAAGAGGAGCAACTTTGTGATAAATCTTCCAAATTGGCAACACTGTCAAAAGCCCAATCTTGTGTGGGACTGCAGGGATGCTAGATTATGACCCCCAAAAGGAGCCAATTTGTGATAATTCATCCAAATGGTCAACACTGTCAAAAGTCCAACCTTGTGGGATTGCAGGGATGCCAAATTAGTCCCCAAATAAAGTAGCCCGATTTGTGAAATAGTCCGAATTGGCTACACTGTCAAAAACCCAACTTTGTGGAATTGCAGGGTTGTCAGATTAGGCCCACAAAAAAAGCAAATTTTTGATAATTCATCCTATGGCCAACACTGTGAAAAGTCCAACCTTGTGGGATTCCAGGGTTGTCAGATTAGGCCCCCCATAAGGAGCAAGTTTGCGATAAATCGTCCAAATGGCAACACTATCAAAAGCCCAACCTTTTGTGGAATTGCAGGTGTGTCAGATTAGGCCCCCCAGAAGAGCAAACGTGATAAATCGTCCAAATTGGCAACACTGTCAAAAGCTCAACCTTGTGGGATTGCAGGGTTGCTAGATTAGGCCCCCAAAAGGAGCAACTTTGCGTTTTGCGATAAATTGTCCAAATTGGCAACACTGCCAAAAGCCCTACCATGTGATGTGGCAACTGCAGGGTTGCCAGATTAGGCCCCCAAAAGGAGCAAATTTGTGCTAAATTGTTCAAATTGGCAAAACTGTCAAAAACCCAACCTTTTAGGAGTACAGGGTTGCCAAATTTAAATTAGGCTCCCAAAAGGAGCAAATTTTGTGATAAATTGTCCAAATTGGCAACACTGCAAAAAGCCCAACCTTGTGGGATTGCAGGGTTGCCAGATTAGGCCCCCCAAAAGGAGCAAATTTGTGCTAAATTGTTCAAATTGGCAACACTGTCAAAAGCCCAATCTTGTGTGGGACTGCAGGGATGCTAGATTATGGCCCCCAAAAGGAGCCAATTTGTGATAATTCATCCAAATGGTCAACACTGTCAAAAGTCCAACCTTGTGGGATTGCAGGGATGCCAGATTAGGCCCCTCAAAAGAGCAAATTTGCGATAAATTGTTCAAAATGACAAAACTGTCAAAAACCCAACCTTTTGGGATTACAGGGTTGCCAAATTTATATTAGGCTCCCAAAAGGAGCAAATTTTGTGATAAATGTCCAAATGGCAGCACTGTCAAAAGCCCTACCTTGTGGGATTGCACTGTTGCCAGATTAGGCCCCAAAAGGAGCAAATTTGCAATAAATCTTCTAAATTGTATGTTGTTAATTATAAAATTGTGAATAATGGATTAAGGAACACTGAGGGCTATTGATGAATCTTCTATTTCAAACCATCATTTGTATCCAAGATTATTTTAAGCATCAATAGTGTTGGACCCTTAACTATGATTGATGTCAAAACCTCAGCATTTCATAAATCTCCATTTCTTTTCACTGAAACCTAATCAATATTCCCCGACAGTTTTTTAAACAAAATTTTCTTTTTTCCAGCTGTCAGTTTTTGCACCGAACAGCCGGTGATACAGAACGAAGATATCACCTTAGATATTACAAAACATGCATGTGCGTCCATGATACAGATAATAGAGGATTTTGCGTTAAAAATGGCGCCCATTGTGCTTTCGCACATGGGAGCCATGATCTACGCCCTCCTGTTTATGATATTAAAGAAATGCAGGTATAAAATCAATAATCTTTTTTATGCCAATCTAATTATCATTTTTTAAGGCTTTGGACAGCCCTGAAGGAGAATCAACACCTAGCGGACCTAACGTTTTAGATAAAGAAAGAAATTTAATGAATGAAGATCCAAAATGGCAAGGTTAGTTTTTTTTTTAAACATTTCTTTCAAATTAATATATTTTTCAGATACAAATTATGTGTTGTCGAGCTATAAAACGGAACAATGTAAAAGACCCCCTAGGTTATGTAGGCAAGGATATGCATGCCCTCAATATCACAATAGCAGGGATAAAAGGAGAAGCCCAAGAAAATACAAATATAGATCGACCCCTTGCCCTAATGTAAAGCATGGCGATGAATGGGGCGAACCTAGCAATTGCGAAAATGGCGATACATGTTCATATTGTCATACTAGAACAGAACAGCAGTTCCATCCTGAAATTTATAAATCGACGAAATGTAACGATGTGCAAACTGCCGGATATTGCCCTAGGGGTGTTTTTTGTGCTTTCGCACACATAGATCGTAAGTTTCATTTTGATTATAAAGCAACTTATAACATTTTTTCAGAGGAAATGAGCATAGCTAGAGAATTAGCCGCACCATTAGAATTGGGAACAAGTTTAGCGGACATATTAAGCAATGCCATGTCTTCGACTAGAAAAAGAACTAAAGAAAGCAGCGAATCATCTGTAAGTTTATATTCTTGCCATCGACTTTTTTAAATTTTTTTTTTTTTTTTTTTTTAGAATGGCAGTGGCGATTTATCAGAATGTGCTTCTACAAGCAGCGTCGGTTCGAATGGTTCTCACAATCGAGCTCCTGGTGCCCAACTAAATCATAGAAATGACAAAAATCATATTAACATGTTCAATCATGCTTCACAAAATGATATTCAAGTTCAGGTATGAAGGAGGTTTTTGAAAATATTTAATTTTTTGAATTAATTGCCGCAATTCTCGACTAATTGGAGAAGATAATTTACATATCCGGCTGACTATTTAAACCAGTGGTTCCCTAACTTTTTCACAGTGTGCCCCCCTTTTAAACAAATGAAAACCTCCCCCTCCTAAAATTTTTTTGAGTGTTAACTTTGAAGTTTTTAAGAAAATTGGGGTTTTAAAATGTTGATTTTGAGGTTTTTGACTAAAAATAAATTGCACTTAAAACGCTGATTTTGAGGTTTTTTGGCAAAAAGTTAAACCTTGATTTTGAGATTTTTGACCAAAAAAATCTCTTGAAACTTTGATTTTGAGGTTTTTGACAAAAAAATTTCCCCTAAAACTTTGATTTTGAGGTTTTTGGACGAAAATTGGGCTCTTCAAACTTTGATTTAAAGATTTTTGGACGAAAATTTGGCTCTTGAAACCTTAATTTAGAGATTTTTGACAAAATGAAACTTTGATTTTGAGGTTTTTGACATGTCTCCTAAAACTTTGATTTTGAGGTTTTTGGATGAAAATTTGGCTCTTAAAACCTTGATTTTGAGGTTTTGGACGAAAATTGGGCTTTACAAATGTTGATTATGAGTTTTTTGACGAGAATTTGGCTCTTGAAACCTTGATTTTGAGATTTTTGAAGAAAAGTCTCCTAAAACTTTGATTTTGAGGTTGTTGACAAAAAATGTCTCCTAAAACATTGATTTTAAGGTTTTTGGAGGAAAATTGGGCTTTACAAATGTTGATTTTGAGGGTTTTTGACGATAATTTGGCTCTTAAAACCTTGATTTTAAGATTTTTGACGGAAAAAGGCTCATAAAACTTCGATTTTGAGGTTTTTGGACGAAAATTGGGCTTTAAAAACGTTGATCATGAGGTTTTTGATGAGAATTTGGCTCTTGAAACCTTGATTTTGAGGTTTTTGACGAAAAGTCTCTTAAAACTTTGATTTTGAGGTTTTTGACAAAAAATGTCTCCTAAAACTTTGATTTTGAGGTTTTGAAGAAAATCTGGCTCTTAAAATGTCAATTTTAAGGTTTTTGATGAAAAATAGCTTTGAAATATGTTAAAAAAGAAAAGAAAAACTAAATTTTTGGGGGATATTAAAAAAAATCTTGAGCCTGCCCCAGTTTGGGAAACACTGATTTAAACCAATATTAATTTTTTCGTTTTTTTAGGATATTTTGAATGAAAAATTAACACTAGACAACAACTCTATTATCGATCCTGATAAGCAGCAGTCTGAAAAAAATTTATTTATGAGCTTAGGAATTACTCCGTCAAGCAATCTTTTGTCTTCGCTTCATTTCGATCAGCCCGACATTCTCGGTAATATTTTTTAAATTTATTTTAACTTAATTTTGAATTATTTTAGGAAATGCATTAGATGATATGCCTTTGGTGGATGATTCCTTGGGTTTTATGGATCGTGACTTTGATACGGACTCGCCTACTATTTCAAATTCAATTTCCGCTGGTATAGCAAGCTCCGGTATGCTTGGTTCCTCTGCTCCTGTCAATATTCCAAGAAACGACCAGAATAGCGGCTTCGGTAGTTTCTCACCTAATAAAATAAACCCTTATCATCACTTAAAATCAGGATATCTCTCAGCATCTAGATTTTCTCATCCTGACACATTAGAATCGGTAAAATCGCTCCTTAAAATTTGTTATCAATTTTTAATTTTATAGAATATATTAAATCATGTTGCAAGCAATCATTTACCTGGAAGTAATTCGAAATTCGGTAGTTTAACGAATGGAAGTTTGTACGATTATGGTATTTCTCCAAGCAGTAGTAATCATTTAGGAAACGCTCCTTTAGTTGGTGGAGCATTTTCGGTTCGTTTTTTCCTTTTTTGGATTTTCCTTTATTAACTTTTTTTTAGGTCGTTGCTGGAACTAGAAATATAACATGCGACGACAAAGTCAATCATGCCCGTGGATCATGCGAACTCTGGCAAAAAGAAGCGGAAGAGGCGAATAGGAAAGCGACCATTGCCGAGCAACAAAGAGATGAAGTAATCTTATCATTTCTAATCCACGAATTTTCTAAAATAAATTGGATTTAAACTGTTAACCGTTTTTTCAAAGAGCTAAAAAATTTAAGAATTTTAACTTTTAAACTCAAGAAACTTTAGGTTTTCAATGATTTCTTATTCAAGAGTAAATTCAACATTCAAGATAAAACTTAAAACTTTAAATAACAAACTTAAAAAAAAAGGAATTTTTTATGTAAGTACATTCCATTTACTAACATTGTCATCCAGAGGCGGATCCAGGAATTTCGAGGGGGGGGGATTTGGCTCCTAAAATGTTTTTCACAAAAATTGGCTCCTGAAACATTGATTTTGAGGTTTTTGATTAAAAATTGTCTCTTAAAATGTTGATTTTAAGGTTTTTGATGAAAAGTTTGCTCTTAAAACGTTGATTTTGAGGTTTTTAACTAAAATGTGCTTCTTTAACTGTTGATTTCGACAATAAATTAGCTCTTTTAACGTAGATTTTGAGGTTTTTGATGAAAAATAGTCTCTTAAAATGTTGATTTTAAGGTTTTTCATGAAAAATTTGCTCTTAAAACGTTGATTTTGAGGTTTTTAACTAAAATTTGCTTATAAAACTGTTGATTTCGACAATAAATTAGCTCTTAAAATGTTGATTTTTAAGGGTTTTGATGAAAAAATTGCTCTTAAAACGTTGATTTCGAGGTTTTTAACTAAAATTTGCTTCTTAAACTGTTGATTTAGATCATAAAATAGCTCTTTAAACGTAGGTTTTGAGGTTTTTGATGAAAAGTTTGTTTTGAAGTTTGACATAAATTTGGCTCATGAAATACCAAAAAATATTGGCTTCTGAAACGTTGATTTTGAGGTTTTTGATGAAAAATTGTCGAAAAAAAAAATGTCGATTTTGAGGTTTTTGATGAAAAAATAGCTTCGACAATGTAGATTCTAAGGTTTTTGACCAAAAATTTGCTCTTCAATTGTTGATTTTGAGGTTTTTGGAGAAGAAGAAGAAGAAGAAGAAGAAGAAGAAGAAAAAAAAATCCGCTAAAAAGTTCTTAAAACGTCGACTTGGGATTTTTCATGAAAAATTTCGATTTTGAGGAAATTTTCTCCTTAAACATTAATTTCTGGATTCGCCATTCACACTTAAATTCTCACTTACAGTAATTTTGAAGTCGTTTTTCAATACTCAACCACTAATGTAACCCACTGTTTTGAATTTCAGGTCCTAATAGAAAAAATTCATAATATTTAAACCAATTTATTATTTTTAGGCGATGAGTCAGGCAAAAGCATTACAGAAAGAGGTTGATTTACTTCAAGGTTCTCCCTACTTGCATGGTTTAAGACGAGTTTCTGAACTTAAAGCACTTCCGTTAACTACTTTAAAATCGATCCAAGCTCAACTAAAGGACGACTTAGAACAAGTCGACAGGGTAAAATAAGAAACTCAAAAATTAAAAGTTTCTTAACCTTTTTTCCAGGAGCTTATACTGCAGACAGGCACGAAATGCATGGTTTGCATGGAAAGGAACCGAACTGTGACTATTCTCCCTTGCAATCACTACGTCCTTTGCAGCATTTGTGGCCCAGACCAGAAAGATTGCCCGTACTGTCAGGCGCCCATCAGCGCCCATTCCACACCGACGACAACAGCCCTTCATGCGTAAGCCAGAAAAGGAAAAAAATCGAAAAACCGGTGGCCTAAATTACAAGAATCGAGGACCTATTTTCAAATTGTCGTTTGGTGTGTTTTGTGTGTCGAGTGTTAGATTTAACAAATTGTAGTGTTACCTGTCCTTCAATCTACTTTTTTTTTCTTTTTCTAAATATGTATTCAAACCTTATTCCCAGATTTATGTTATTGAAATGTAGTGTTTAAATACAAAAGAATTAATTTAAAAAAACGTTTTTAATTTTTATGTTCTGCTACTTTCTGGAAAACCTCATTTTCGCACATATTTTTTATTAAAAAGTATTTTTTTAAGTATTTGGAAAAAAAATTATTTTAAAATTCATGTGCTTTCAATTGTGATTTTAATAGCAGATGAATTTTTGATATTTCTGAGAAAAAAATATTCTTTTTGGATTACTATAAAAATATATTAGAGGGTAAGTTTTTATATTAATTAGATGTAAATCGTACACACAACAAAAAACTGATTATGGTGTAAGAGTGTCATTTTAAATTTTTTTTTCTGATTCTCGTGATAAAATTTAATTTATTGCCAAATAGTTTTGTTGTTTAGTTTTAAGAAAACAATTTTTTTAAGCTTATTTCCCCGGTTGGAGCTAAAACATAAAAATTTATTTATTTTTCTTTAAAATGAGATTATTTTAATTTATTGCGAGTTCTGCCTAGAAATTCATACATTCCAAATTTCCCATTTTATTTTCATTCCCGGCACATATCTTCATTATAAAATTTAGTAGGGAAAAAAAATAGAAAAAATATTTAAACAAATTAGTCTGATTAGATCTAGAAGTGAGAAAGAGAGAAAATGGCAATTAAAAAAGCGTTTTGTTTAAAAAAATTCCATTTGAACTACCGAAACCTTAAAAATTTGAAACTTAGATTTATTTCCCTGTAAGTCTGAAATGACCAATTAAAAAAGTAGACGTAAAAAGGATAAAATGTTATCTTGGTGTACAAATCACTTGAATTGCAGTTTTAATTGGTTTTCTGCACGATTTAATATCTCGTCATTTTCTTCCTTTTTTATTTATTTTCAATATTCAACAAACCCCAAGGAGTCTTTATTTTAAAAATGTTAGTTTTATAAAAAATTATTTTACACGGAAATGCAAAGACTTGATATTTTATAATGAAACTTGTGGAAGATTTTTTTTTTAAATAATAATAATATATTATTATTGTTGGTTTGTGTAGGAATTGTCGTTTTTATATGCATAGTTGATTTTATCAGTATTTTAATACGATTTTTGAAATATATAATATCTAAGAATTTGTATTAAATTATTTTGTTGAGCTTCGGTTTATTATTTTTTCTCTTTATATTTTTTTCTCCCCTCCTTTGTTAATGATTTAACATGAAAGATATTTTTCAAACAAGTAATGTTTATATAAGCTATAATAAAATGATATTTATGTATTATAAAATTAAGTTTTTGTTTGTTTTTTTGAATGCTAATCACCCCTGGTTTTCGTTTTTTGTTTTCCAGGAAAACCTAATATCTGAGTCTTTCAAATGGCGAGCTAAAAATGACTCAAAATCAGGGTTGTGCTGGTTTACCTGCTGATTGTGACATAATCGACAGGTGAGGCTGCTCACATTGAAGTCCAAAAAATTTACCGAAATTCGTCGCACACATTTTTGTTGTCATTTGAAATCATATTGGACAAGCTTTTGCGACAAAAAATTGAATAAAATATCATCACTAACTGGTCGTAGATCCTTTATACCAGAGGTTCCCAAACTTTTTCACAGTGCGACCTCCCCCCCCCCAAACGTTTTGAATGTCGATTTTGAGGTTTTTGACGAAAAGTCTCTTAAAACTTTGATTTTGAGGTTTTTCGACGAAAATTAGGCTTTACAAATGTTGATTGCTTTTTTGACGAAAAATTGGCTCTTAAAACCATAATTTTGAGGTTTTTGAAAAAAAAAAAAAAAAAAAAAAAATACAATAACTTTCTTTTTGAGCAAATTTGGCTTGAGAAATGTTGACTTTGAGGTTTTTGACGAAAATTTGGCTCTTAATACCTTGATTTGGGGTGTATGGCGAAAAAAGGCTCTTAACTTAGATTTTGAGGTTTTTGGACGAAATAGGGATTTACAAATGTTGATTTTGAGGTGAAAATTTGGCTCTTAATACCTTAATTTTGAGATTTTTGACGAAAAAAAGATCTTAAAACTTTGATTTAGTTGTTTTTGGACGAAAATTGGGCTTTAAAAATGTTGATTTTGAGGTTTTTGACGGAATTTTGACTTGGCGGTTGTTTACGAAAAATTGTCTCTTTTAAGTCGATTTTTTTTAACGTAAAATTTGGCTTTAGAAATGCTGATTTTAAAAAAGGCTCTTAAAACTTGGATTTTGTGATTTTTGGACGAAAATTGGGCTTTACAAACGTTGATTTTGAGGTTTGTGACGAAAATTTGTCTTGGCAGTTTTTTACAAAAAATTGTCTCTTTATGTTGATTTTGAAGTTTTTGACGGAAATTTGGCTCTTAAAACCTCGATTTTGAGGTTTTTGATGAAAAAAAAAGGCTCTTAAAACTTGGATTTTGTGATTTTTGGACGAAAATTGGGCTTTAAAAATGTTGATTTGAGGTTTTTGACGCAATTTTGACTTGGCAGTTGTTTACGAAAAATTGTCTCTTTTAAGTCGATTTTTTTTAAACGAAAATTTGACTTTAGAAATGCTGATTTTGATGTTTTTGGACGAAAATTATGCTTTAAAAACGTTGATTTCGATGTTTTTGGACAAAAATTGGGATTTACAAATGTTGATTTTGAGGTTTTTGACGGAAATTTGGCTCTTAAAACCTTGATTTTGAGGTTTTTGACGAAAAATCTCTCTTAAAACTCGGATTTTGAGGTTTTTGGACGAAAATTACGCTTTACAAATCAGCTTATACCAACATGTTTCATCCAAATAGCTCTTATAAGAAATAAATGAACATAATTCATAAAACAGAAAAAGCTAACCTATAAAACACTAATTAGCGAGATGAATTTTTTTTTTTTTTTTTTCTAAAAAAAGCGATTTTCATTTTTGGTTCACTGTGGGTCTGTGGATGGCTTGGATTGTTTTGAATTTCGATTTTCGCGCCCTAAATAATCGAGGGAAAAACCGACGAATAGAAAAGCTCGTTATTTTGACCAATAGAAACGCTCAAAAATGAACCAATAGGAGGCATCGTTATTTTAACGAATCAGGTATCGAGTTTACGGATCCGCCAGCCAATCGCGTGCCTCCGACCGACTCGACCAAAGCCAAGCGTCTATCGTGAAACAGAGCCCGTCTCGTCAAGACAACTCCGTATTCCCCGACTTTCTTGTGCATTTATTCAGTTCGTTTAACCCACAAAAACAACAACAACGACGTAAGTATCATCCCGACATCATTTTTTCACCAAAAATTTCCACCTTTTTCTCATTTTTCGCGGCTTTTATTCACTTTCGTTTTCCACTATTTTGCCTCGTTTCTCTAGAGGTCAAGCTTGGGTAAACTCGGGAAGAAACACAACTTTCTCTTTTCATCCGATGACTCCTTTATTATTTAATCTCCATAACTTTATCATCCAAATCATCTCTTTTTTTACTGAATTTCTATAACAAGTAATCCCGCAAAATAAGGTAACTCAAAATCTGGATAATTGACTTGATCGATAGCCGCCATTGTTGTTCTTTTTCTTGGAAATTTTCTTGGCGCGAAATTTCTTTTTTTTTTGTTTATTTTCATGATCATTGTTTTATTTTTTAGATGGCTCGTACAAAGCAAACAGCAAGAAAGTCAACAGGAGGAAAAGCTCCCAGAAAGCAGCTTGCGACCAAAGCAGCAAGAAAGAGTGCGCCATCCACTGGAGGTGTCAAGAAGCCCCATCGTTATCGGTAAAAAAAACTTTTTTTCTTTAATTTCTTAATTTTTAATTAAATTTTTTAGTCCCGGTACGGTCGCTTTGAGAGAAATCAGGCGTTACCAGAAGAGTACTGAGCTTCTCATCCGTAAATTGCCATTCCAGCGGCTTGTGAGAGAAATCGCTCAGGATTTCAAGACCGATCTTCGTTTCCAGAGTGCCGCCATCGGTGCCCTTCAGGTTTGTCAATCCGCCAACTTTTATAAATTTTCCTAATTTTTGTCCCTTTTTCAGGAAGCTTCAGAAGCATACTTGGTCGGCCTTTTTGAAGACACCAACTTGTGCGCCATCCACGCCAAGCGTGTCACTATTATGCCAAAAGACATTCAGTTAGCGAGAAGAATCCGAGGTGAAAGAGCTTAAATGCTTTTTCTCCGCCCAATTTACAAAATCTCATGTTTTTTTCTTTCGTATATATATATTTGTCCTTTTTGTATTAGAGATTGCATTTTCACTGCCTAATTCATATTCGAGTTATAACGTTTTTTTGTTCATTTCATTCATATTTAAAATTATTAAAATCTTGGTACCTTATTATTTGCCGCTCTTTTTTTGTCTGGTTTAAGGTTAGACTGATTAGGTTTAGCCTGATTAAAAATAATTTTAAAAAAATTTAGGTTAATTTATTTTGTTTGTAAGATTTTTTTTCTTTCTTTATTTTTAAGTAATCATTTTCAAAACATACATATTTGGTGTATTATTTCATTACTTAATTTAATATTAAAAATATAAAAAACAAAATCTTTTATTTTTAACGCTTTCCTCCATTTTCCTTATACCTTGGCTTAAAGCTTTGAATATACATACAAAAAATCATAGTTTAGGGTGTCACAAGGCTTAGAAGCAAAGTCACATGAAGTCACACAAAAAAAGAAGAAAAAATCACATTAATCGGTCAAAAATTGCATACTTAATTTTTTTTTGACCATCGGGCAGGGGCGGACTGGGACCTTAGGGTGTGGGTGGGTTTTCAGGTAAGGGGGCGGTAGGGGGGGGGGCAAAAATTTTAACAGAAAATTGGCTTTTAGAAAAATCTATTAGGCAAAAACATAGGTTCCCAAACTTTTTCACAGTGCGCTTCCCTTTTAAACAAATTAAATCGTTTGACCCCCCCAAAGTTTTGAATGTTAACTTTGAGGTTTTTGAAGGAAATTTGGGTTTTAAAATGTTGATTTTGAGGTTTTTGACAAAAGAAATTGCACTTAAAACGTTGATTTTGAGATTTTTTGACCAAAATAAGTATTTGATCTTATAATCATGATTTTGAGGTTTTTGACAACAAATTGTCAATTCAAAGTTGATTTTGAGGTTTTTTGACGAAAATTAGGCATCATAAATGTTGATTTCGATGTTTTTTGACGAAAATTTGGCTTTATAAATGTAAGTTGAATAAGAGGTTTTTGGACGAAAATTTGGCTTTATAAATGTTAGTTGAATATGAGGTTTTTGGACGAAAATTAGGCATCATAAATGTTGATTTCGAGGTTTTTTGACCAAAATTAGGCTTTAAAAGTGTTGATTTTTAGGTTTTTGGACGAAAATTAGGCATCATAAATGTTGATTTCGGTGTTTTTTGACCAAAATTAGGCTTTTTAAATGTTGATTTTGAGGTTTTTGACGAATTTTTGGGGATATTTGCACCCCCCCCCCCCCGGGGTCAGCTTACGCCCCCCAGTTTGGGAGCCACTGAGAAAAAATAACGCTAAAAAAAAAACTGACCCGGTGGGGGGGGCGGGGGGGTTCTGTCCCCCCCCCGGCCAGTCCGCCCCTGGCAGTAGGTACCTGCTTACACATACATTAGGTACATGCTTATTCATACGCCCCCTAATACATACAATACAACTTGCACAACGGTACATAGGTTTTTCAGGTATCTGGATCTTCGTGGACTGATTGACTTAAAATTTTATGGAGATCTTCTCTAATAATATGATAATAGGAAGCCCTGAAAAAGTCCACTGGAAGCTGAGATTTACAACTTCAAAAACCCGGGTTTTTACTGTCCCAATGATGTTATTCAGTTAGCCAGGGCTACAGTCTCCACAACTTGACCAATCAACTTAAAATTTCGCACACACCATCTTTCAATCCTAGTGTTGTGATATCAATTTCTGCAACTTGTTGTGCAGCCTGTCTGCATAAAGCTCCCTTGGTGGCAGTAGAAGTCAAAGGACTCTTGATTTTGAGGAAGTTACATTGGGAAAAGACCTCGAAAATGGAGGCAAAATTAAAATTGAGAAATAGAAGCTTTTATTTCATTGAACTTAAACAGAATACATGAATACTTAAAAAAATTACTTCTTCCCGCCCCAGCCCCATAATCCTTTGACGAATCCAGTAAGCGAAGACTGCCCAGGATTCGCCTTTTTGTCGAGTTTGTCGTCCAAAGATGGAAAAGCGAGGTGGTTCATGGCGACGTCGAAATAAAGAGGTTTGCACGGAATCGGCTTCATGTCGGGCGGCAATTTGATCACATTCGCCTGCTTAGTCGCCAGTTTGGGGTCTTCCAAATATTCATCGAGACGATCAACCAAAGCAACTTTTGGAGCATGTTTCTTGTCGAGCAAAATGGTTCCTGTTGGCGTTTTCGAGTCGTCGTTCGCCTGAAGGACAGCCCTAGCCAAACAAGAGCTTTTTGCCGCTTTGATTTTCACATCGATATCTGCCAACTGCTTTTTCAGAAGATCCTCAAGGCGAGATTTGTCCACAGATGTGCAATACGTATCAGCCCTTTCATACATGGCCAACGCTTCTCTAAATTTCTTTGTTGCCAAAAGCGCTTCACCAATAAAATAACAACGAAACGCTTTATAAGCTTTGATCAACGATTCAACCTCAGATTGATACTCATCATCTCCTTCCAAGCCTGTTAGCTGCTGCATTTCATTCAAATTTTGAAGCACAAGTTCATAAAGACGAATAAAATCTTGCGCCTTGGCCTTTTTAACATCAGATACATCTCCAGAACTTTTGGCGATCATAAGCAAGGTTCTCTGGTTGCTTCGGGTTAGCCTAATGTGGGTTAGATAAGTCAACAAGTTCTGCAAGTTTGTTCCTTTAGATTCGTTGATTTCATCCCTCACGGAAGCCATGGCATCTTTACAGTTCATTATGTGCCTTTCCAGTTTATTGATGTTCGCATCGGTTGGCTCATCCAAAGGTGGAAACTCGTCTTCAGCGACCAAAAACGTATGGACGCTCGCCGGCTTCACCGGAATGGTCTGACCTCTCCATTTAACCTCGGCTTTAGCTCCGACTTCTTTCCTCCTCGCCTCGGCCATAAGACGCTACAAAAAAGGTCAAAAAAAGTCAAAATTATGACAAATACGAACATCAAGCGAATCCAACATATCTCCTCTAGCTTGACCTTGAAGTGTCTTAAGATCAGACATCACTGTATTATCTCCAGACAAGTTATATGAGCAGTAACGCAGCATCGGGATCAATTCTTCACCTTTCGCTTTGTAAATTGGTTGATCCAACTCATCCACAGCAGAGCACAATTTCTCATAGACAATCCTTTAATTTCAATTATTTTAAACAAAAAATCTAAATCAAATATTACTGTGCTTGCTGAAGGTTGTCCATAGCTAACTTCCATTGGGAAACTTCAAAGTAAAATGAGCCACGGATCCAAGCAGAATATGCCTGAGCTTCCAGTTTACTGCGCACATCGCAGAATTCAGACTAAAAAACATTAAACATTGGCATATTCCATATACTCTTTACTTGGCAAAGAGCTTCAAGATGTTCAGCATATTTGATTGCTTTACGAAGTTTTGAAACAACATGGAATCTTTTCCTTGGCTCAGTATTCGATTCTTGTTTCAGCTGCATGGCATATCCCCATGTCCTTTCTGTCAGCATCAATGGAATATGAAGATATCTAAAAAGAAACTCTTTAATATAGCAAAAGGCACAAAAATGTTGTTACTTGACAATCTTAAGATGAGCTTCGGTAACATCGCGACGTTTAAAATGTCTCTTGTCCCCTTGCGGAAGGTGAAGAGTTTTCCTCAATCTGCTCAGCCTTCTGGTACAATAGCCACTAAAAAGAGAAAACCATAAAAACTTCATTAAAATTCAATTCTTACCGATAACGCTGATAGTCGCTGTGACGAAGCCCATGCTGCTGCTGTGCTTCATTGATGATTTTCAAAACTGTCAATATTAAGGAAAAGAAAGGATTCGACAGAAAAAGTAGATTAATGAGCAATTTAAAGGATACTTTCAAGCGTTAATGCAGAATTTTCCTTGTTTTCGACCATTTCATCGTCTTCGATTGGGTCTTCAGCCTCCGGAGTTTCATCAACCCCTGCAGCTTTAGCAGGCACAGCTTTAGGCATCCTGATTTTCAAACAAAAGACTTATTTAGGTAAAAAATATGTTAAAAAAATTAAAGAAATGATACAGATTGTGAGTTGTCAATGTGTCAGGTTATCACAATAGAATGCAAACCATAAACCGTACTAGCGCTACCTACTTTTCAAAAAAATTACTTTTGTAATAGGTATGTCTAAAGGTGATCTTTGAATGGCCTTTGCCTAGGTTTACCTTAGCCCCAATTGGACCCTTTTTGAAAATTTTGGAATTACCCACTTACAGGGTGTGCCACCAGCTAGACAAAACCCTAAGTTTTGACGATAGAACTCGATTTTAAGCTTGATTTCCGATAGTATACTCAATAATAGGACCAAACGTTTGGGAGTCACGAATAGCCACTTGAATCCAAAAAGTTTGGTCTTATCAAAAAAAGTTTCTGAAGTAAAATTTAATAATCGAATTCCATCGTCAAAACATAGGTGATATGGTTTGTATTTAAAGAACAAAGTTAGTTGTTCTAGATCACCCTGTTCGTCGGATCCAAAAGCTATCGATGCCAACAATTTGGTGGTTTACTTGAATACTTTTTTTCGTCAGGACAAAAGTATGGCAGATAATCCTGCTGGTACACTATAGCTGGCACACCCTTTTATTTAATTATTTTTTTTTAAATCCTGCAGTTTGCCCAAAAACAAAATTTTCTCTGTCATTGACAAAGAAGTGTCCGGAACATGAAATTTTTTTGATTGTCCATGAAGTTAATTTGTCGTCGCTGAATAGGAACTTAAAATTGAAGACGAAAGCCAATGTTAGGTCACACTCAATTGTTCTGGCAAAAAGATAAAAGGTTGACAAATTTAACTTCAGTTTTTGGTTTACAAAAAACGTCAATTTATTTTGGGAAAAACTATTTACAATTACTATACAAAAATATTTACATTTAGTTAAAAGTATATACAAAATTTATGCCGCAAATGACATAATGCGATTACATAAATTTTTATCAAATCCACTACAAAACAAAACGTCACTGTCACCACTTTCGGGCACAGCAGTTTCATCTAAACTGCAGACCACCAACTTCAAAAATTTTTTGTTCCTCACTAGCTCCAAGTGGTTGAGTTCGAGCGAGTGTCCGATAACGACTACCATGTCGAGCGAGCAGTCTTTTATTAATTTTGTTATCGATTCGGACGTCGTTGGCATATTTGAAGGCATTATCGATGCTGCAATAGAAGAAAAGTCTGTTTCATTGATTTTTACCGGGTTCGACTCTTCGAAGGCAAACACTTCGAAGTAACTTCCCGGCGCGGCGCCTTTCGATAGAGCGAGCGCGATAAAAGAGGCCGCTTTGTTCATAGGGATGTCTCCCATACAGAATTTTTCTCGGAGCAGATACGGTTCGATTATTATTCGCATGTCGATGTTGATCTTATCGAGATTTTCCAGCGCCTCCATCATCTTCCCATACATCGCATAGATCTCCGATGACGATTTCTTATTTAAACTCTTCTCTCGCTCAATAAACAATTCAACCGGGTTTACTGCACTCTTTTTCGTATCCACTCCGACATTTTCGAGCTCGATTTCCTTCGCTTCCGCACCTTCCTTCGGGTGAAGTTGATTCCTAAAAAGAAAAAAGAAAAAAAAAATTAATTCACTGCATAGTTTACACAAAAGATTACTTTTGTACATATTGGCTAGGAATATAACTATTCAACCCGCTTAGAGCTTTTATCCAATTTAATTTTTTTGAAATACCAAAACCGTCCATCTACTAGGAAGTTCAAAACCACATTGACATGCTCTTGATCCAATCTAAACATTTTAAATAGTTATAAAAATTTTATCTACAAGGTATAGCTTTGAGTTTACAATACTCGTATTGTAAACTCAAAGGTACTAGTAAAGATGTATTTTATTTTTTAAATGAAAACTTCGTTAAAATATCGTTTGGTCCCTCCACTTTCCACTTTCCTCTCATAAAATTTAGTTGTCCAATTCCTCAGAAGTGGTAAAGTTTAAAATCAATCAAAAAATTACTAGAAATTTTTTCCTACTAATTTTTAAGAGATTTTGAATAAAAACAGGTTGTCTCAGGGCTAATGGGCCATTGGTTAGAAACTGCAAACCCGAAATACATTCAAGTTATGCTGGTCCCACTTTTGATTCAAAAGTAAAAATAAAAAAAAATTGGTACTCACCATAAAACCATTTTTAGAAATGAAGAGAACGACACAAAACAAAACAAAAAGCTGGAGATTTCTTCTACACAGTTCAAGTGAGGAGACAAGAATGATTTTAGAAAATTCCACCCTTCACTACTTATAGTGGAGCAGGTACCTTAGGGGGCGCCGGTGAAAGGTTGTCGTTTCCCATTGGTGGATTCAAATACGGGGGTGTACATTCTATCAAGTTTTAAAAAAAAATTTCAAAATAATTTAAATTAAAAAAAAAAGTGATTTATTGAAAATTGAAAATTTTTATGCTACAATAAATTAATGAAATTTTCATTTTGGAAAGATTGTTATTTCCTAATTTATCTTTTGAAGGGATTAAGTTGTGATAAAATGATATAAAAATAAACATAAAGGAATTTTAAGTTGTAATCTTTGTACCCAAATGGAATCTTTGGTATTTTCGATTTTATGAGATCTCCCCAGATAATATACATTTGCACTCTCAAATAATTATTCAGATTTCATATGCAGGGTGGTTTCGGTGGAAAATGTCGAAAAGTTCAACATCGACATGCGGATTATCATCGAACCTTTTCTGCTCCGCGAAAAATTCTGCATGGAAGACATCCCGATGAACAAGGCGGCCTCTTTTACCGCGCTCGCTCTTCCGAAAGGCGCCGCGCAGGGAAGTTACGTCGAAATGTTTGCCTTCGAAGAGTCGAACCCCGTCAAAATCAACGAAACGGACTTTTCTTCTCTAGCAGCATCGATAATGCCTTCAAATAAGCCGACAACGTCCGAATCGATTACCAAATTGATAAAAGACTGCTCGCTCGACATGGTAGTCGTTATTGGTTACGCTAAGCTTTAAATTTTACGTTAGAAATGATAGTTTTTAACCATTCATGATGTTTCATGACGTTTCAGGCTAAATAGATCCCCAAGTAAAAATGCTGCGCAATTTTTCTTTCAAGGTTAGAAAGGCCTTTAAATGAAGAAGTTTTTACAAAAAACTTGAAATCTCTAGCGTTTGATATGTAATTTTGGCGAAATTTTGAAAAAGCCATGTTTCGTAAAAATCAATTTTTGTCGTTGTTTATGGCCATAAAAAAGGACTTTTTGGTTATCAATAATCATGAATGGTTAAAAAATATCATTTCTAATTTAAAATTTAAAGCTGATTCTAAATCTGGCACCAGAAATTTGAAATTATTAAGGGAACTTGAGATATTGACGGTTTTATGTGAAAAAACATGTTTTTAATGAAAAAAAATCTACCTAAAATCTATTGAGATAGGAAACTCAAGCAAAAGGGATTTTAATCAGGTTTTGACATACTAAGTCGAACCACCATGTATTTGAGAAAAGTTTCTTTTTTGTTGGACCTTCTTGAGGCTTTCCCCCCAAAGATTTAAAAATGCCAATTTTATATAAAAACCTTTTGGGTTGTTCAGCGTTTGCAGAAAGCTGTCTTAAAACATCAAGGTCAACATACTAAAGGCTAATTTTAGAAAATGAGAACCTCAAAATTGACTTCCAAAAGGTAATTTTTCCGTCAAAAAACCTTAAAATATTGTAAAATAAATTCCAAAATCGTCATTATTTTTTTTTGATTCTCGGCTTCCTGGGGTTCGATTAACTTGAATTTGTCACAGAACATCTATAATTGGAAGCCCTGAAAATTTTAAGTCGATCGGTGAACAGTAAGCAGAGATGATACACTTTCGAAGACACGGTTAAAATTTTTTTCTAGGTTTCCTTTTAAGAGTCATGGCCAAATTAAAGCCAGTTTTAAGTGAAAAATGGAATTGACCACAGCCAAAGGGAAACCGAGTCAATGGGGGTCCACCTAGGGTAGTTCCCCAATATCCTAAGCGCCATGTTTTGCTTTATGGTCAGGACTTTGAAGCCCAATTTTTTTTTTTTTTCAATTTTAGCAATTTTATTAGCGGATTTCCTTAGGAAAGCAAGCTATTGGGGCCGGCCTCACGGCGGCTTTCGGCTCAGAGGCTTATATTATATTCGTATTCTTTTTTGGAGCCGAAAAACATAAATTTTTTAAAAATTATTTTAAAAAATGGTCATAAAACCGACTAAAAAGCGGTCAACCACCCCAACTTTCTACAGAAAAAACCGATTCCGATTGCTTTTTAGCGAATACGGATTAACTACCTGCTTTGCACTCCAACTCCCTTATCTAAAAATAAGGCGATTTCCTCAACACAAAGGCTTTCAAACAAAACAGGTTTTAACTTCAAAAGGTTTGAAAAAAATAATAGAATTTTTAAAAAATGTCCTGCCTTTCTAATTTCCTTACCTAGCCTGATAAGGAAAAAAAGAGCGTTAACCTCTCGACTGTCTACGATTGGGGGATTTTCGGCCTTTAGAAATTTATTGACATGGTGCGGAATAACAAAGGGTCATTGTCAATTGGGCTTTTAGATTATGGAAAAAGTGCAGGTACCAATGACTCGAACGCGAGGTCATCAACCGATTTTTCGAATTTTTTTTTATGCTTTGCAAATTTTCATTTCTGACGGAAATGTTAAAAAAATAGAAAATCATAGGTCGATTCAATCATCCAGCGAAAAGCGACATTTGCGGATATGACAACTACAACACATTAGCGGCCAAATCCTCTAATCGGATTAACTGGTCACTTTTGGGGCGGAGGGAGCTTCCCGTTACCGCGCGTCTCATTACCGCGCGTGTTCAATTTTTGCAGAACATGGTGAAAATTCTTCCCATGACCGCGCGTGTTTATATTTTTTCCTCTTTTTCCTCTAATGGATTATATCAGTTCCCACTTCCGCGCGTCTTATTATTGGTATTTTTCAAGCCAGTTCTTATTCGATTTTCACACAATTAACATAAAAAATATTTGTTTGTAATAAATTATGAGTTTAACTGAAGATCTCAGCTTTATCGAAAGCGACAAAGGGAACCCCATCATCGTATACGCAGGTACGATTATTTCAAAATTGGTTTTTTAATTTTTGTGGTGAGGGTGTTGTGAGGAGCACCAAAACAATTTTTTATTAAATAATCAATTAATTAAATAATTAATTCGTTAATGGACAGTGGCTAATAACAATTAAAAATAAGAAATTTTTAACTATACCGATCAATTCTTTGTTTAAAATTAATGGGGGTTTACATTTAACATTTTTTGATAGAACCCCTTTTTAACGCTTTCCCAGCCGTTATCCATATATTTCCGAACACCCTGTGTAACCCGAATTTTTACGTTATCCGAAGTTACTATAACCGGAGTCGACTGTATTTACCTATTTTTTATAATTAACTACGTACATAACTACGTACTAATACATAAATTATTTAAATTTATTTTATTTTCAGATGGCTGTGTGTAAATGAATTAAAGAAGAAGTGCTACGGGAGCGTAATGCTTTTTTTAAAGCAGATGACAGTGTAATATTGAAAAGGCAGTAGGGTCGAGAATCTCATCAATACTCTAGAGGGTTATTTAATTTTTACCCTATAGGCTAGAATCTAGAGGGTTTCATAAGTCTAGACTCTAGAGGGTCAATTTTCAAATCCTTGATCATAAATTAAATTAACTAGAGAGTCACTTTATCTAGAGGCTTTTCTTTTTCCAGTCTAGAGGGTCAATTTACTAGAGGTCAATTCGGACGAATTTACTATTTTCTGGATTCTTCTGTTAGGTCCAATTACTATTTCACAGAATCATCTTTTAGTCGAATATGCTATTTCACAGATTCCTCTTTTGGTCGAATTTACTATTTTACGGATTCATCTTTTGGTCGAATTTACTATTTTACGGATTCATCTTTTGGTCGAATTTACTATTTTACCGATTCATTTTTTGGTCGAATTTACCATTTAGCTCATTCCATTTTTTGGTCGAATTTACCATTAGATAATATGCTAAGTAATTAAGTTGGTCGAATTTACAAACGCCCTACCGATAGATCTAATAAATAAGGAAAAAACAAAAAGAATGAAACAATCAATAATCAATTCCGAAATTTATCAGGCGGGAGAGAAAAAACAAAATCGAATACATGGATTAAAATATTATGTCAAATTCAAAGAACTTGTTAATCCTTTTTCCACTTCCTCTATCTATTTTCCACTTTGAACCATATTTTTCTGAATCATCTTCTTCGAACAAAAATTTCTCATTAAAAAAAACGATCCCAAAGTGCCAAGTACGAGTGAGAAAATTTAAAATTGAAAATAAGTTTTTTTTTTTAATTTTTTTTTTTTACTTATGAATAAATTATTGAGATAACTAAACACACTGCTGATTCGAATATATTAATCATTTAGTTAATAATAATTATTCCTGAAGTTTATATTTCAACAAAATTACATGTTTCATGTTTGCATGAGAAGGGGGCTTATGTCTTGTGCCAATGAGAAGCGCCTACCCTTCGCTTTTCAGCGTTTTGATTAGCCGTCAGTGGAAAAAGAGAAGAGCGGAAAGAAGAGAAAGGCTCCTACCCCCCAGATACCTGGTCACCGAAGAAATCACTCGTCAGTCTCTCATAAAAACCACTCAAGCATGGATTCATCCAGGAAAGTGGATTTTATCAGAAACTTGCCCCAGTCGTTCGATCACTTTACAAGTGTATCGAATGCCACGTTGCGTGAGGAAAAGAAACCGCCAGGCTGTTTCTCCTTCCTGGCAAAGCGTGACACCCATAGTGGTGAAGAGGTCCGAGCCTTCCGAAGACATATTCGAGCCCAGAAGGTGAACGAATATGTTCTCCAGGAAGTGAGGCTCTCTTCACTTTTTTCAAAGGCCCTTTTAAGGGCCAAAATATAAAAACAAAGACCTCGGGAATCTCCCCGGTGAAGCAGACGAGGGAAAAGGTTTGCCTTTCCTGATTTTATATTTCAAAGGCCCTTATCATGGCCAAAAAAGATAAAAATTAAACAAATTGTCGAGTTCCTAAAAAAAATCCACCGAAAGATACCAAGGAGTTAGAAGCCTTCTACAAGAACGAGGACTGAATGTATAATAATATTATAATAAATTTACGTTTTATTTAAATTTTGTTTGATTTTTTACCCTCATGTTATGTTAAGGTACCCCTTGTTATTTTAAGTATTGAGATAAAAAATATATTTGGCAATGGACAATAAAGCTGGAGAGTTGGATCAGAGAAAAATCCTTTTACTCTGTTAATGAATTTTTTACGATAAATGATACATAGTTTTTTCTATTTTTTAAATAATATTCTAAATTTCTTTAATTTTTAACTCTTTGGTTTTTTCTTGTACTGTATTTGTCATTGTTTGTTCTTTGTAATCTTTTGACGCATTGATGCGCGTTTGCGTTGATCCAATAAAGTGTTTTTTGATTTGTGATTTGATTTATAAATTGGCAAAATTTATTTTCAAGTGGCAAAAACTGGTCGCCACTTGACGCTTGCGAGCTGTTAGATGTTCATGCTCGTGGTTTGATTTTCATTTGAAAAATCATCTGAGGGCATCTCTTCAATTTGAAAATTCTCTTTTAGAAATTATTTGGATTCTTCAAATTGTTCTTCGGCCATATACAATTCATCGGATTCTTGGAAAATAAATTTTGATATAAGATTATTTTGAATATACGACGAAATGTTTTGGCCAATCAATTGAGCGCGAAATAACACCCATCCTTTGTCACATGAGAAGTAAGGAGAACCCTCGTGAGCTTGCTGAAAGAGCGTATCGTACCTCTGAAGGTATGCTTAGTGTCCATTCTTTCAATGGCAAATCACTAATGAGTAATGAAGAAAGGAGGACATCGTATCAGTTCTAAATTCCCCTACTCCATACCTAATTCCTAACAGTAAGTAAACAAAATATGTACACAAAATACTTGGATTATTAGATAATCTTTCCTAACGACTTGTTCAAACTTGACCTTGTTTCATTAGATCACGTTTAAAATAAAAATTAGAATATTTTATTTTGATCACCAAATTTGTGGTATACAACTTGTTTTATGGTATAGGTAATTTCTTTACATAGACAAGTACTTAGACAAATTTTAGAAAAACTCAGGTCCAAAATACCACTTAAGGAAAAAAAAAACTTTTCCTATTAACCCTTTAGGGTCTACTATTATAAATTATTCTCCAATCAGAGGTAATGACAGGTGTACTCTAACACCACAGACAGTAATTCTGCTTCCAGTGAGGACACATTCCATTTCCTTGCAGAATGCACAATTCTTGAATTTAGTGCTCTTTATCTCGGTTCCTCTAAACTCTCTAGGTCCTCCCTCATTTCTCTGTTAAATCCTATGGATTGTGGCAGAATCATCAAGTTTACCAAAGAGGCCTTTCACTGCAGAAAAGAACAAGTTGCTGAATTTAATTTTTAATCGAAGCAGACCGTATTAAAGTTTTATTTTATTTCCAAAGTTTATTTATTTAGTTTTGTCCTTAAAATAGTTTAGTCATGGCCGGGCTCTACAGACGGTATTTGATTACCATGTAGATTCCCTTTTCTAAAATTTCTATATATTGAGTATGTATTAATTTGAATAAAAGGTTTGTTCCTTCATTAAATTGTAATCTCCGACCATTGGGTTTTTTGGGACGCTGAGTACGAATATGATGTTGTTATTGCCGAGAAAGGTTTTCCTGAGGTAGTTTAATTTTATTACTTTTATAAATGTAAGTGGGCTTTTTTAGCTATAACTCGAAAAATATTTGTCCCAGAATTTTTTAATTGATACCATCGGATTCCTAGTGCAATTTTACATAGAAATCATGTTATTTATTTATTTATTGTAATTGTAACTCCTACAGAGCATAATGTCTAGTTCAGGAGTAGTCAAAAAAAGAACAAGAAGGCAAAAAGAGAACAATCAATCAAACACAAAACAAACAAAAAAATTTATATTTTAACTTTAAAAAACTTCACTGAGTCTGGTAGAGAAACTTGGCTCAACGACTCCATAAACGATTTTCTGAAGCGATAAAAAGAGTGAAAAAAAATATCCTAAATATTCCTTAAGTGCCCTCGGTATAGGCGAATTAATCAAATAATCAGTTCTACAATGAGGGACAAAGATCAAATCGTGCTGTCGTAAAAACCTCTGAGGCACCGAAAGAGAAATTTTGTTCAATAGTTTTTTTTGTCGATCGTTTGAGATTGTTTGTCGGCCGGAAAACTAAATGATTTTTTTCACTTCATGAACAGTGTAAAGCTGAGAAAAAAGAAGAGGCGAAGAAGAAAAAGTCCCGTCGCAACCCCAAAACTCACATACTCCTAGAAGTTTTGGGAGTTTTTGATGTAGAATCACATTTGGCCTAATTGGCGCCACTTACCCTTGTTAAAAAATCTAAAACCTTTATCAACAGGCTAGGTAAGGAAATTAGAAAGGCAGGAATTTTTTTAAAAATTCAATTATTTTTGTCAAAAAGGTTTTGGTATTAAAAGGTGGTTAACCTTTATTTCAATGGAACTGGAAGTTAAAACCTGTATTTTTTGAAAAGGCTTTTTGTTGAGGAAATCTCTTTTCATTAAAATCGCCTTTTTTGTCAATAGGGTTGGAGGGCAAAACAGGTAGATAATCCGCATTCGCCAAAAAGCAATCGGAATTGGTTTTTCCAGTAGAAAGTTGAGGTGATTGACCGCTTTTTACTCGGCTTACCACCATTTTTTAAATAATTTAAAAATATAATAAAATATCACCTGAAAGGAAATTCTTCGATAGCTACTTTTGACATGAAAGTTGAAAATCTTCAAAAACCCTGAATTTTGGTAACAACTTGAAAAATTTTATTTCTTTCTGGAATTAATAAATTGGTTATATCGAACATAACTAAATATGTCAAGTAAGCATCTACGACTAATTTTTGCTAATGCCGAAAATATTGATAAGGAATTGTCGCAGAAAAATATCCAGGTTTTTCAAGATTTTTTGGAAAACCGTTGATTTAAAAAAGCTCCTAGACCCTCCAAACCGAAACCAAACCTTTTAGGTAGATTTCTTTCAGAAAATCTACCTATTGCAATGGGGGCAGTAGTCTCAGAATCAAAAATTTTTGTGACAGGTTTTCATTTCAGACCCCCTGGACCCCAAAACCACCCTCAACTCAAAAGTTTAATATATATATATATATAATATATATATATATATATATATAATATATATATATTCGCACGATAACTTGAGTAATTTTTACTTGACGATCATGAAATTCGGTATTTAGGGCTTTTAAACTAATAGAATTTATGAGTTCGTTAACGGCTGAAATCGGACCAGCGGTTTTGGTAGTTTGCTTAGGGCCTAAACTGCGTATCTCCTAAACCGTTCATCCAATTGCTTTCAAACTTAAAGTGATGTTATGGGGATGTCTAAGAAAGATTTAAAGTTGGTTTGGATCAGCTGGGTGTAATAGATTTGAATCTAGGTAAAAAAGAAAATTTTTGAATTTTTACCGGGAAACAGATGATTTTTTTTTCTTCGAATTTTAGAAACTTCGAGATCTAACTAACCATCTGAAGAAATCAATCTACCTCTGTTAAGTCACCTGCTGCCGCGGACTCATTTTGTTATTTATTAATTTTTTATTTTAGTCGCAACCCAAATGTAGCCTTTATGTCCAGATGCCAGGTCTTACATCTGACCTATCGGCTGGTTTCTATATTAAAAACTAAATTAAAATTTCTACAATTTTATGTATTTTTTTGTGCGACTAAATTTTTTGTTGTCCTTCATCCATGGCAGAGCTTTTTTTACATTTACTAATAACTATTTCCCACCACCAAAAATCATTTTTCAAAATTTATTTACAATATTTACATTCCTCAACCAGTCTTTAATTTCTATATCTAATTTCTCGGTTTTCTTTTTACCAAACTATCTGGAATTAAATTAAAAATGTTTGCTCTAAATACTTTTAGTTCTTTTTCCATAATTGTTGTTTTACCCTTTGGTATAACAATTTTTCCTTTACTTCTGCTTTCTTTAATTTTGACCTTTTCTTCTAATATTTCCTTATAATTATAATACATAGTAAAAATAATTTTAAATATATACATTTGTCTAGGGTTTTGAGTGTCGCAATCTTTTAAATTTTTTTCCCTATCCTCAGATCTTAAAATTAAAGTTAAAGTTTTATATTGCATTTTTTCTATGTCATCTATTAAACTTTTTCTCATAGACAATTCCAAGAAGACTTCTTGAAGGTCGCATCCGTTCGTATTTTTGGGATTCCCACTTACTTTTGTTCTGATTTTTTGTCTATTTTGCCGAAAAGTGAAATTTTTTTTTTAATCATCCCTAAAATAACAACTCCCTACAACAACATCCCTAACAATAACAATTCGATTTTTTTTATTTAATATTTTATTTGTATTATTATTATTTTTTTACAAGGAGTTGGTCTGATTACAATAGGTATCATACATAGAAAAATTTATATACAAAAGAACAGGTAATTTTAATCAGGAGGATCAAGAGTAAAAAAAAAATTTTTTCAAGTCAATATTTTTTAAAATATTAAAACCCTTCGTAAGAAAAAGTTTAAAGTTGGTCTCTCCACAGGAAAAAAAAATGTTATTATTTCAAAAATTCTTTATTTTTAGTTGACCTACCTACCCCACTACCGGTTTTTTTCGTCCATTTTTTTAAAAATGTCATCATACCTGGTCTTTTCAATCTGTAAAGAGGGCAGAGAATTTTGACATAACGAAACCTATTTTTTGTAAACTATTTTTTTTTTTAAAGATATATTGTTTAAAAGGGGAAGTCCGTTGTTTTTTTTCCTTTTTTTTTTTTTTTTTAAGTGCAATGAACTCTAAAATTCAATAGAAAAATATAATTGGAATGTTTTCAGCAGGTGCACCCTCAAAGGAAAGAATTAAAGGTTTTTGACCCATTTGTCTATAGAAAAGAGTCCAGACATTTCTTATCTTTGAGCGCTAATCCGTTTATTTTTTACTAAAAAACTTGTACCTTTCTCTTTTTCTCAAAATTCTATACGAAAAAAATTCAAATAAAAAATAGAAAAAATAATTTAATAATGATGTCAAACAATTAATCTGGATGAAGACGCAAACTGTTGAATTGAATTTCATCCAAACTAAAAAAAAAAAAAGACAAAACCTCTATCTACAAACACCTTAAATAGAATTTTATATTCGAAAGTCAGAAAGTGTTGCCAACATAACATTTTCTGCCCTTGTTAGGCAGAACCACCTTTTTGACTACATTTTGTTACTTCACGACTAAAAAAGGCCCTTCATAGCTTGATTTTTGATCCTTTTTGAACACTAGGGGCCCTTTTTACCTTGATTTTTGGACATCAGGACAATCCCAAGAAGACTTCCTGAAGGTCGCATCCGTTAGCACTTACTTTTGTCCTGATTTTTTGTCAATTTTGCCGTTTGCAGTTTCCTGAGGTAGTTTTTAACTTTTTGAAGCGATTTTTGGCAATATCGCGAGAAATACTGGTTCTAAAATTTTACTTCCTTGCTTATCGAAGGTATTGGAAGCTATGAGAAGCTTTGTAATAGATAAGTTACTACTTATTAGCTTAAAAAGAGTCATGGATTTGGAAATATTCAAATTTTTGAACCGAACAGAAAATGACAAGTTAGAACCGTGAAGCCTTACATTTTTCTCTTCAAATATTTATTTATCAAGGGTGACTTTATTAAGACAACAATTGTGAATTTGTTTCCCAAAATTCAAGAATACGCCCAGTACTTTACTTTTAAAAAACATATTCTTTGAATAGTAGATTTTTAGAGTTATTTTTTAAAAATTTCAATGATTTTATTTTCTTCTTTGTTTTTTCTCGACCGGTCAATAAATTAGTTAGGCTATTAAATTAGTCTAGGCTATAAAATATTAAAAGTTATTATTTTGAAAATTTTGTTTGAAATTTGAGAAAAAATACAGCCCTCCCCTCAAGTGCGAATTCGAATCGACCAATAGGAAGCGAAACCCCTTCACCGACGACCCCTTAGGTACCTGCTCCACTATAAATAGTGAAGGGTGGACTTTTAAAAAATTACTTCTTGTCTCCTACTTCAACAGTGAAGAAAGAAAACTCCAGCTTTTTGTTTTTAAATTTTGTGTTAATTTCTCCTCAACTCTCAACATGGTTTTATGGTGAGTACTAATTTTTTTAAATAATTAGTTATAATTTTTTTTAAAATTACCTAATGCTTAATATTTTGTGTCATTGGAGCCATTGCTGACCTGTGTTTTCTAATCTTTGAAAGCATGTTGCTTTTTAAAATTATTTTATGTTTAATGGTTTTCATTTAAAAACAAAATTATTTATTGGCATTTTGCGTGTAAAACCTAAAATCGGTAGGGAAAAAAAAATCTGGTTATTTTTTGATAATTTTTGTTTAAAACTTTACTGTTTCCGATAATTTGACAAATTTTTATGAGAGGAACGAGGTTTATTAAATCTTTTCCGTCTTTCTTTCCTCTCTTTTTCCTAATATAATTTGACGTTTTTTTCCCCAAGGTGGGCTCAAGCGGTGTTAAATGAGGTTTTCAATATAAAAATGTCTTTAGCGTTTATTACTTTTAAAAAATACCAAAATTTTATATAAAAAATAGCATGTAAACTTGGTTTTAGGTTCTTAGTAGATTACTGGAAAGATACGGTTAGGTTTTTCAAAAGATGAAATAGTTTATCGGGACTTGGCACATTTAATAATTAAGTGAAATGAACTAAATTTTTTCGTATAATAGCCTCGCATCGTAGGGGTTGCTAGAGCTAAAAATAAGATTTTGGAACTTTTTTCGGTTTTCTGCAATATCTTTGGTT
>JAGWEN010000358.1:0-110271 GCA_018703685.1 Orius laevigatus | reverse complement strand
TTTATAACACGTTAAACCTCTTAACTTGATAAAACGGGGTCAGTCGTTTGGGCCTAAACCCCACTCGGCCTACTTTCAACATAACCTAATCTCGGCATAAATATTTCGTCCGAAATTATTCCGAGTGGTGTTTATGCCCAAACGACTGAAAATAAAGAAAAAAATAAGCCTTTTTTTTGTTAATTTAAAAACGTTGGAACATTCGTTTCGGCCTAAACCCCACTCGGCATACTTTCAACATAACCGAATCTCATCCGAAAATAGAAAAAAAAAATGTATAAATTAACAAACGAGCCAAATTAAAGGTAAAACTTGCCCGAATCACTTAAATGATCGTTTTATTTCATAAAACGTTGAAAACCATTGGGCCTAAAAGCAAATGGGCCTAATAACTTGTCGGCATACTCTCGGCATAAAACAGAGAAAGAAATAGAGTGGAGGGGGATGGCCTGTTCCCCTCTTTCTTTATACCTCCTCGTTCCGCGTATTTCGAACGTTACTTATATTAATTGGGAGTTACGACAACAGAGAGCGTCCGTCTGCACTTACTTCTTCTCTCTTACAACAGAACGCGCTTCGAAAACCGAATCTCGAACGAAGGATTTTAATTAGTAGCTATATCATCATCATCAAGTCAAAAATCGGGGCCGTGGAACCCTGAATTGTGGGCTCTCTTCTCTGTTAAATTGTATAATATGAACAGGATGGCAGAAGGCGTTTAAGAGCTTCGAGAAATTTTCTCCTCCGTCAACACCACCGTTTTTTCTTCTTCGCCCCTACGAGCCGGCCGCGGCCCCCCCACCACCCCGGTCGGTCGAAATTGTATTGTATTTGCAAATCGAACTCGCGTACGCTAAATTCGCTATAATTAACCGATCTTAGACTTATTTTATATCAATTTTATTGTTTTTTCGAGAGCAATACGATGGGACTATTAATAATTAGTTCTAATCCTTCGTTGAAGGATGTTGAAGGGATTACTCCGCCTGTGCTAAACAGGATCTAATGAATATTTTGTAATATTTTTTTTTTAACCATATAATGTTACATCTAATTAAATAACAATTTTTTTATTGTTTCCAGTACTATGAAGTTTAGCATGCCGTTTTTCTTATAAGTTATAACATTGAGTACTGTGTTAAGATGAAAATGATACCACATTTGCATACGAATTTTAAAAAACTATTCTGTATATTTGACCTAAAATTCGCTAATTATTATACCTGTACATAAAAGCTTTCCAATAAAATTTCTCAACTCAAAAATTTGAGCGAGACTGGACAAAACATCGGTTATTATAGTCTAACTTCTTACCTAAAAGTCACACAGAATAAAGTTCTTTTTTTTGAAAATCGAAAAACACATCTTTATACACCCAACAAGGTTTTTTTGGTTCTACAGCGAAACTAAAAGTCACTAAGAAAAAATTTATATAATATTTTATGCCCCAAATCAAGAGATCTATAAATTTAAATTTCGTGGTCATTGGCCTAAAAAACGTAGTTTCTTGATTCGTCAATAATTCGTTACTAGTTCGTTTAACGATCATACTAATTAAGTTCTTTTAGGTAGAAAATTCAAAAATCTACAACTTTGTATTTAGTGATTGTTGGCGTGGGCTGCGTGGTTTTGGAGTTATTCGACTTTTAAAAAAATCAAAACGCGATTTCCGATTTGGTGAACTGGGGAGCGAGAAACATGGAGATCTCGAAAACTTAATTCTATTGAACAATGAGTTTTTAGAAGTTTATTTTTGGCCAAATTTTTTCAAATAAAGAATAATGGAGCCTTTAAACCCGTTTTTGGCCCTTACACCGCGTCAAGAACCCATCAAATTGTGAATTAATGGAAACAAAATTTTGGCGCCAATTATTTCAAATTAAGTTCGCTCAAATATGATATTTATTTAATTATTCCACGGGATGAATTAATTTGGTCGAGCTTAAAATAGGGTGATTCTGTTATGATCATCGATTCTTGGGTTAAATACAAGCTTTATTTTTCGTTTTTATTATAAATCGCGGAGGGGCCCCCCGTTTTGAATTCACGGAGTTGTTCCTTTAAACCACAAGTAGAAGGGAGCTAATTTAGATTATTAATGATTTCTAATGTTAATTAAATTAATTATAAAATCCGCCGAAACAGATCAATTAATAGTATTACCCTGTTAATAAATGATAACTGATAAGGAATGATACCGTTAACTTTCATAAAAATCTTGATTACTTTGAGAAAAATTCAAGATACAATGACGATACTTAAATAAGAATACTTATTAGAACTCAAATTGATAGTTCTGAACTTAAAAAATCTCAAAAAATAAGTCGTTGCTAATCATAATAATAAAAGACCGCGAAAGCCTGGATTTCTGAAATGCAATCGCTTCTCTAGTGAAAAATTCAGCTTTAAACTACATACCTATTTCCTTGTCTAATCGATCGAAATAAATAGGGAAAACTGAATAAGAAGCTATTAATTGACTTATTTTCTTATTAGAACTTTTTTGTCCTAATATACTCGCTTTACGATGAAGATGGGTCAAGACTCAGCATTTCTTGGGTGACCGTACACTCTCGATCGAACTTTTAGTATAATCTTAATTTAAACCGTAAAGGATTGTCTTAAACCACCAAAGAAGTAATTTCATCATCATTTGTTCTATAATATGCCGATAAAACACAAGATTAAGCTCTCTGAAACTAATAAATTCATCAATTTAGGATAAAACTTCAGTAGGGAGGTTCAAAAATCGAAACATTCGCGGGCGAATCGAATTTATTCGATTCTAAGTAAGATATACTAAAATGCAAAATTGATTCTAACTAAGTTTACATCGCCTATAAATGAGGAATTTTTGACCATAAATGGGCTCAAACTCAATCAAAATATAAAAGAAAAAAAAATTATAAAAAATTTGGTCTTTAGGAGTGTTAATATCAAATTATGACCAAATTATGGCTCTAGAAATCATAGAACAATTATTTTAATCTTCTACTACCGTAAAATTATATTGTTAAAACTATGCAAATTAGGAAGACGAAAGTAGCCGGGAGGGGGTAGAAAGATTCAGCTTTTCAAAAAATAAGAGCCATGTTGATGAGGGCAAAGACGAAACGCACCGCTGTAGAGAGGAGGAGAGCGAAAATCGTAAAAACGGAGCTCCTCTCGAATCCTGCTACCCTATGCCATAAACCACCCGATTAGCCCGAAATCCAGGCTTTCGCGGCCCCACAGTGAGTCAAAATATAAGTTTTTGAGCTTGATGATGATGATGCTATTAAAAATAAACGATATGCAAATTAAATTTAACCCTTTCCTTTTTCGGTTGAAATCTATAATATATTCCATCTAAGCGCTATCCGTTGGTGAATCACCGAGTTAAAACTGTACGAGTGTCTACATCGAGGAACCAGAGTCCCCCCTTACCAATCTCATTGTCGTTAACCCTTTTTTCGCCTGAGAATCGGTTATGTTGAAAGTAGGCCGAGTGGAGTTTAGGCCGAAACGACTGAACGTTTTTAAATTAAAAAAAAAAGAAGTTATCTTTTGCTCTATTTTCAGTCGTTTGAGCCTAAACCCCACTCGGCATAATTTAATCCGAAATTTTTATTCCGAGATTCGGTTATGTTGAAATTATGCCGACTGGGGTTTAGGCCCAAACGACTGTTCCAACGTTTTTAAATTAACAAAAAAAGGCTTATATTTTGCTCTATTTTCAGTCGTTTGGGCCTAAACCCCACTCGGCATAATTTCGGACGAATTTTTTAGGCCCAGATTCGGTTATGTTGAAAGTAGGCCGAGTGGGGTTTATGCCGAAATGTATACACCCGATAAAACATGATAAAATATTTCGCTGGTGTGTTGAACATGGAAATGAACACACAAATATTTGCATTTTATTTTAAACTTTTCAAATCAATAATTTAAAATTAAAAGAGAAGTTAAACTCCCTTAGTAAAACGACTTACCTATCTTAATTTTACCTCTAATAAACGTTTGCACCTCAATTTTCATTTGAATGTATAAAATCAAGGAGTCTGTTCTAGGCAAATGGGATTTGCAAATACATATATGTCTACGAGTAAAGTTCGAAGTGTTGAAAGGAATGTAGTGTAATTGTATCATGAGCAAACGTTCAATACCTCGTTTCCCTGTTTGCTTACATAGTATAGGGGCGGCCTAAAGTCAATTTGTATACGAAATGTTCCTTATGTCAATACAAATCAAAAGCTACGCTCGAAATACGTGACTTATTGCAACCATATACATAAAGCACACAGAAAGCAGACTTGCAAAACTCAACTTCCTTACCTTTTGTTTGCCAACTTGGCCAACTCTTGGGGAAAAGATTCGAGTCGAAAATTAAATTTTCAAAGGGGGAAATTTCACCATAGGTCGTATATTGATTTTGAAATTAATAACAAACCCATGAAACGTGAAATCGTCTTAAGTTTCAACCTCCCAGAATCACATTGTATCAGAAGAAAACATTTCCACTCTAAATAGCTTTTTGAATTTCATCCTTTATGCTTCATATGAAAGGGTCCAAAAAAAAGTTCTCTATAAACCAAATAAATTTTATTGGAAAAGTGAGACTTGCAGTATATTGGAAAAAGAGAAAAAAAGTACTTTGCAATACCTTTTGAACATGTAGATGTTTCACTATTCAAGGAATAAATTTTATTAGCCTTTTAATCGATTAATAAAAATTCATAAGTTTCAGTTCAATTGGAAATCTCATTTAAATACTGACAATGAATGATGGAGGTATCGATTACAAGGTTGTGGAGCTTTCCTCTTCAAGATTGGTACTAAAAATTTTTTACAATCCATAATTTTGATGTTCTGAGAACGATGTTTCACAACCTTTTTTAATTAAAAAAAAATACCTAAATTAATTTAAAAAAAAGCAATAATTTTATGTTTAAATGACTATAACAAGGTATTTTTAAAGATTTTTATTGGGTGAGAGTTGCTATCTTTCGAAAGGCCTTTAAACCCCCTTGTCCGGTCCTAACTCTGGAGGTGGAGTCTGAGATTGAATCAGCAGGTATTCCAGTGTTGATCTCTCTACAGACTTCAAGATGATTGGCCATGTTTTCCCATTAGTTTTTTGAGTTAACCCACTTGAGAATGAAAGTATATCGTTTTCATCTTTTTTTATTACTTTCTTGATTTCTTTACTATTCCATCTTATTTTCCCTTATCTTATTCGGAAGGTCTTTCTTTTGTTATTTGCCTAAAATTTTACGAAATGAATTCCCTTCGAAACTTATCCTTACTTTTCTTTTGTTCGCTGAATCGTTTCCAGAGGTTCCCAACCCCATCATTTATGTATAAAACAGAAAAAGGGTTCCTTCGTCATAAAACGGATGAAATGCCAGAGAGTTGAACATCCGCGTGTGCTAAAAAGCCTCCCCCGCTTTTCTAAGCGTTCATTATAATTACGGAACTTCACGTATTGATGATGGTGGCAATTTTGAAACGTACGTGACTTAGAGACCGTATCCATCGTAGGGATAGGGGAAAATTTTGATTCCCTTCAAAGAAACCTCGTTTCTCCTCTTATAATTACACGCAATAAAAAAATCATTAGTAAAGAAGCTTTCTTATTCGTAATGAATTAAAGGTTCTTCACTAATAGGATTTCTGGAATAGACGAAGGGAAGCGACTGAAAGGCAATGCATCAACCCTCGCTAAATGAATTAGAAATTTACCGAACAGTCACTTTATAAGATACGTCATTTCTTTTAAAACGAAGTTAAAAAATAAATCAATTTTTCCTCTCCGTTGTTCAGGTTTAATGGCTATTGAAGATTTAATTGAAGTTTCGATGACGTTGATATTTGAAAAGTCTATCAGCAACAATAGCCTCAGTGTGGCAATCCGTTAAAGTTCATGGAAGTCATTTGACCGTCGGAAAGTTTGACGTTTTGTTGACAACAGTTGAAGTTTTGAAGGGGGTCCCGAGGTGTTGGAGTGCCTCATCCCCTTAAAAGAGAAAAGCGACTTCATACTCTCGTACGTCATTTGACAGCTTCCAGGGTTTTCCGGTATGGTCGTTGTCTAGGCAACTCCGTAACTTGATTTACAGCTAAACCTAAATTGCGTTTTGAGTCCATTCGAACCCTTCGTCCCTCACTCTTTTTTCCCCATCCCTTAAATCTATTTCAGAAAATGTAATATCTAAAAGGCAAGAATATTCAGAAAAACAAGAAAGATAAGGATTTTAAGAATACGGAAACTAAGTTTGTAAATTTTATCAAGATGTTAAAGTTTATAAATCCTTTTTTCAAGAAAAAAGTCTCTTTCCTTTAGGATTTCTTAAACAAACATGTTACCGAAGGGTGTCTTTTTGTGTGCTCAAGAGATGAACCTAATAATACATCACTGTCCTTATAACCTTCGTTACTTATAAGAAAGAATCTTTTTAGACAACGTAATATTTTATTACTTGATTGAAAAGTATACATAAAAATACATATATACATATCGTTTATATAAAGTAGAAGGAGAAAAGTTGAGCGTTTCCGGCCCAATTGAATGGGTCCATTTGAAAGATAAACTTCCAAGCAGTTCGTATTCCTCGAATATTTTCCATTGCGGCTTTCAGAGAAAATTGTGAAATCATACTCCAAGACGTATTCATGAGGGTAGTTCCTTCCTTAAAATTAACTCAACTGAAAACTCCTTTTCACTCATATATAGTACCTACTCTCTTAATTATTATAAAATATCATCCTTTACTTAAAAGTTTTGTTTCTCACCTACAATGAACTGTTTCTTCCCTTCAAAAGAAGATGAAATTCCGAATGTTTTGGCCTCAAGAAGTTATAGATTATAAATAATTCATAACTTTTTGCTTAGGAATCCATAAACAAGGCATTGCCTAGTACAAAGTATAGCCTCAGCTTCAATCAAATGTCCAACCTGTGGAACGAAGCCCCAACCTGTTGTTGGAACCTGTTGATCCTGGAGCTATTTTTTAGAAGATTTCTTTTAATTAATAAATTGAATATTGATATATTGGCTTTAAATGAAGAAATCTTCAATTTTTTGTATTGTCTGCGACTTAAAGAACACACGTGTATAAATGGCGGATTTATTTTACGTGTGAATTGATTTAACAAGCTATATGGAAGAGGAAAGAGGTTGTATGGATTAATTGGGCAATCGTATTGGATGAAGGCAATAACGAAGTTAGTCAGAGAGAAGGGACGAAACCTAATTGCAAAGGCACTTCAACTATAAAACAGAGTTAAAATCATTTTATATTCTCGACTTCCGTTCGAAGGAACTTTTTCATTTTATGCGCCAATTGTTAAGCCAAAACCTCACGTTTTGTTTTGAATTTCAGTGAATTTTCAAGAGGATTACGAAGCTAAAATTTTGGATATTAAACTTTCCTTCGAATTCAAACTTCAACCAAAACGTTGGGTAATATTTAGCTGTGTAATTCTAGGAGAGAAACAATTTACATTGTGGGAGTAGTTTAGGTGATGGACTGCCTTAAATACAACACTACAACCGACCGATAAGGGAATTAAGATACGAGACCGACCCTAATACTTAATAGCTTTTTCCTCTAGGAATAACAATGTGGAATCCGATTACAATTTCATGCAACACTTATCCAAGAAATTATTCTTTTTAGGAAAGAAGTCTTCAAAAAGTGAAGTGCGTGGCCTTCGCGAAATGATTATGACCTACTTAATTTTTTCTTATTCCTCCATTCACATTAATCGTGATAAGGAAGTAATGTCGGATGTAAGGACGACTTGTTTCCGAATGCCAATTTTAATAGCAGGGAAAAAATCCACTGTTCAGTCTAGTTTCTTGTAGTTGTAAGGAAGTTTCCAAAGTGGTAGGAAGTTCGAAAAAAACCAAAATGCCAGGATTAATGGAGGTAAGAAAATGTAAAACAATTCTTCTTCATTATATCAAAAGATATTAAATATAAAACAAATCAAAATCTTTCTTTTTTAAGGTTTTCCAAGTAAAAAATTATGGGCAATAACGTTTTCGTTGATAATATGAAAAAATAAAGATTTGTAAAATTTATAGGCCAAACGTAACAATGAAAAAAACAAAGAAATTTCGATAACAATATTTACAAAATTTAAATTTCTTTTATTACATTTCTGATATAACTTTTTAACTTGCGTAATAATATAAAAGAAAGATTATTGTACCACCAAAAAATTAAATTACATAACCGTTAATATTTTTTCGATTCAAAAATGTAGGGCACTATTTAAAAATAAACAGAGCGATCGTGCCAGTTCGCAAGGTTTGCTTGGTCGGATAGTGTACAATTGAGTTAATTGGAATATTTGAATCACTTGAGACATGTTAATTAGGATGAGTACTATTCAAGGACGTTAGAAGAGTATGACAGTCGCCGGGTCGTTTTTTATTAAAAGGTCCCACAGAACCGGGAGTGGGGCTGAGTTTTTTCGTGATAACACGCGAGTTATGTTATCAGCTCTTTAGTTCTGTTCATCACATGTCGGTCACCTTTAGCTACTAAAGAAAAAGTTAAAAATTCGTGTAAGTTATTTTCTTTTTATCAAGCTTAAGAGGGGCCCTATTTTTCGAAAAGGAGTAGAATCTAGTTTAAAGGGCCCATAGTGTCAAAAAAGATTTAAAAAAAATTAAGCTAAAAGGGTCCCTTTTCGTCGTGAAGGGACAAAATCTAGTTAAAAGGGCCTTTCGTGTTCATAAAAGACAAAAACCAAGCTAAAAAGGGCCTTATTTGTCGTAAAGCAGCACATTCTAGTCAAAAGGGCCTCTAGGGTCCAAAAAGGATAAGAAATGGAGATAGAATGGCCCATTTTCTTCGTAGGTAACCTGTAAAGTGTAAATTAACAAAATCTAGGACCTAGTGTCCAAACAAGGATCAAACTATGTACCTACCTAACTACCTACCACAATAGAAAACTTGAAAGCTTCAAAAAGACTTGATTTGCAGACCTAATTTTGACTCCAAAGTTTATTTTTTGGAAACTCCAAAATTGTTTTCGTAATTATCATAAAAGTTCTGGGGGAAAAAATTAGAGGAACCAAATCTGTTTTCGGAGTACTTAAAGGATGAGAATCAGGGTTGGCATCTAGTCCAAAAAATTGGCCAAAAATTGTCAATTTTGCCATAAATAAAATATAAATAAAAATATATATAATAATAATAAAATAAATTCGGTATTTTGAACGGAAAATTGACTTTTTTCGAATCTCAATCTCGATTTTGGTTTTTTATTTTATTTATTTATTTATTTATTAATTTTTTTTTACGTTCATTTTAGGATTTTAGATTGAAAGGCTATTTTGAACGGAATGAACAAAAAGAATTTACTAATTAAGATTATAACGAGTAATTTACAGAATTTGAGTTTCTCGAAGTGGATAGACTATTATTAAATAATTAAATATCTTAAAAGACACGCTGGTAATTTGATTCGCTAATTAAATTAAATCTAACGATAAAATTTAATGCTCCTTTTTGTAACTTGAACGAAAGTTGAACCTATTATAATTCATCCACAAATAATTGCTAGGGAAATCCTCTTTAAATAGAAGTTAGAAGGTTGTAAGGTAAAACACAATATGAGGATAGCTTTACTCGGGGCTTTCGTTCATAATTGATCCACGAAGGTTGGAGCTTTACTCTAGTAATCGTCTGTGTTAGTTTTAAGCCCATCTCCGTTTGATCTCGTGATTCTATTATTCAGAAGAGCTCTCGTGAGTTAGGACAATTAACCATTTAAAATTCTCATTTGTGAAGTCTAGGGGAGGGTCCAGAGTTCTTTCTTATACGTGAAAAGGAAGGGGGCACGAAAAACCGAGTGCTAAAAGCTAATTCGCCTTTGAGACTCTTTTACATTTCAAACGGCAATTGAAAGTAAGTCTCTTTTCTCTCTTTTTAAATATTTATTTGTTACGGAAAATAAAATTTTCTTTTAGAAAGCATCCATATAAAGGTGCTTTTTTTCATTTCATTATGCTCATCATTGATCTCGAACATTCAGCTTTTACATCTTCAAAAAATGAATGAAAAATTCAAAAGTTGAATATTCAAGGTCCTTTTTCGTGTAATAAGGTATTGTTTTTGTGTTAATGTACAAACTTCGTTGTATAATTTTGAGATCAAAAACACGTCTTTTCTCTTTAGTGGATGGTTCCACTTAGATCTTCAATTAAGGGGTTTGTTTCTCTTAAGTCCCCCAAGGGGTTTTAATATAAACTCGCCGCAGCCACTTTCCGGCTTCCTTCGATGACCGCAACCCTTACCATAAAACCTCCTATTTCCGAGAGTTTCAGTCACTAATTCCAAATATATCAGAAAGTAAAGGAGTCTATTTTAAGAAGTCAATTTTCAATAAAAACATGGCTTATCTTTTATTATTTTTCCACATCGTTTCCTTCTTAAAATAAATAAACTAATTTAAAAAAAATATTTTGAAATTTGTCAGGCTCACTATGATTTTAATTTTCTTAATGACCATTGAATGAGAATTCTTAATGATGAGAATCGGGTCAATTTTTCAACGTCGACCCGTGTCGTTTAGGATGAAATTCGTTTAGGAAAATACAAAAGGTTTATTATGGTAAGGCATTCTTGAAGATGAACGCTCAAGAAAACGATGCCCCGCCATATCTTATTGTCGAAAACTCCCAAAGTAGATTTTTTTTCACTCTTTCCAACGTTGAATGGATCGTGGTTGGAATGACAAATGAACCATATTTATTTAAGAATAAAAGAATACAAAAATAAAAGAATTTTGTGGTGTTTTTTATGTATTTTGTAAATTGCACAAAGAAATGTTTTTAATGCTTCGATGGGCAATCTAAAAAAAAATAAAAAAATAAAAAAATCCGCTAAAAAAAAAAAAAATAATGAAAAGTATTTATTAATGGGTACCTACACTTGTCTTGAGGGGCGACGTCTAATCGAGCCCAAATCACTTTTATCCAAATGAGCCCAATGTGAAATGAGCCCACCCCTATCATAAGCCCTCAGTGAGAAATACCAAAAGAGCCCACTGCATTTTTATCCAAAAGAGCCCACGATTGAGGCTTACCAAATGAGCCCTCTGATCCCGGAGACTCCATCGTTCATGAGCAGCTCCTATGATCAATTTCGACCATCTCCTGCTGTTATTTCCTAAGATCACGAAATTCCATTTAAGTCCCTCAGGAGAGTCCCAAAACCGCTTAGGCGATTTCAACTGTTTTCTACTATGGTCCTCGGGCCATAATATATTTCAGTCACCATTCCCAACCATCTCAAACTTTCGCGTATCGAAGAAATCACGAAAATTCCATTTAGGCCCCTTAGCATGGGTCCCAGAACATCTCCGAGATTTGAACCCTTCTTAATACGATCTGCGGATCATCAGACATTCCCATCACGATTTTCAACCATCTCAAACCTTAAGTATAAGGTAAGGTGGCTCATTTCACATTCAAACATCTCGGCTTATCAGTGCGGTCGGTGGAAAAGGGCTCAATATTTGGACATACTGGCAACCACCTTCCTGTTGGGCTCTTTTCGGTATGGATTTGGGCTCGATTAGAGCCTGCCCGTCTTGAGAGGCCACCGACAAAAAATATTTCACAAAATTGCATACATATTACCTTTTAACAAGTTCTATCTCAAAGTTCTAGCTCTATCTCTTTGAAGGATTTTTTTCTTGCGATAATACTTCTTGGAGTATACCCATTGTTAGTTTCGATATTGCTATATGTACAGGTATTTATTTCGAAGACAATAAGTTACGTAAAAATTACTATTTTATCTTATCAATGGTTTGACTAAGTTCACTAAACTAGTGAATATATTATGACCTAAAGAAAATGACCGCATATCTTCCTTATACATACATACCTAAAACTTATAATATCACCTACTACACAACAGAGATTAGCTTTCCCGAGATCCTCAAATAAAACGTCCCTTAGGAACTAATAAAACAAAAAGCTAATTACCATTAAAATGAGCTCAGTCTAGTTTCTATCCGAAAATTAGTTTTGGCTCCAGAGCCAAAAACTTACTGAAAAATTGATCAATAATCCAAATTTTACTAAATATGCAAGCTACTTGTCAGATCTAAACCGGACTAAACTCATTTAACAGGCAATTTAGCGCTTTTTGTTTTAAGAGTCGTCCGAATATGTAATCTATAATCCTTTGGCTCCAAGATAGGAGAACTTTGAGTTGATTTTTGAAGAGGTCGGAAATGAATACAATACCTACCATGAAGGAAAAGTTGAAAAAACATTTTTTGCTAAAATTAATTTTTCATGGTACAGGTGGAATAATTCCAGGACGTATTTGCATGCATTGAATTAATTTTTACCGAATTTAAATTCAATACACAACGACAAAACATACACACTCGCTCCTCTCGTTTGAATTCGATATTGCCAATTTGACTAAAAAGCCGTCCAAACTCCTGTGACAACATCAAAGCTCGCTATAACGTTGATTTTCGATGACCGGAAACTAATTTAGGATCGGCTTGCAATTTGTCTTCCCTAAAGCTTCAAAGTAAATTTCGTTCGTTGTTATCGGTGCAGTTCACATTCAGATGGAGAAATCTGCTCCACCATTAACTTGCATGAACAACTGAAATTATTCAGAACGTTTAAAAATGTTTTAATAATCAACAGGATTACTTTCCAGAAAAGGGTTTTTTGTCAGAAATAGAAGATAAGCAATTAAATTGATTAAACGTGAACCCATATCAAATTATTTTAATTTTAACTCTTTTGAAGTGAAGACGTTGAAATAATTTGTTATGGTCATGAAACTTTGTCCTTTGAGTCGAAAAGTTTACATTGCTTTATGCGTTTTGCTTACGTCAGAATCTAAAAAAGCATGATGGTAGACTATTGTAGAGGGGGCTTAAAGTAAATCATAACCTTTTCCACAAATCAGTCTTTATTCTGATTGAGACCCATAAGGTTCGATTATCGAAATGTCCGTTATTTGTGCGAAATGTCAAGTCCAGGGAGCACCTCGCGAATTTTTCAAATGTCCCAAGTGCAAGCGTTTTTATCATCATTTGTGTTTAAATGTGTTCAAAAATTACAGTAAGTCGAAGTATAAGCTTTGTACGAGGTGCAGTCTCAAAAAAGGAAAAATGCCTCTTAAAGAGTTTTTGGAATTGCAAAAGAGATCTTCGGAGTACACGAAGTATCTCGAACAGTGCGAATTTCTCTCCAAGGTACTTTCGGAGACCGACGACGGAACTTTTCCGGACGAAGAGAGGTTCGCTGCTATAAATTATTGGCTCATGCTCCTCTCGTATCTGCATCGCCTTCGTCCCTTTACTGTGAGCGGGATGTGCAGCCGAGTCGACGAAATCCATCACTTCGCTTCATCCATGTGGTTGAACACCTTAGAACGTCTCGAATCGCTTCCGGCAAACCAACGCCCGACTTCCCTTCCCAGAATCGCTTCCATTCAAGACGTCCGTAAAATATCAAATTAACCAACCTCGATTTAGTTCCTAGACAATATTTACCCTAATTAAAAGTTATGCAACTTAATAAACAGAAATGCTCCAATTCTCAGAAACTTCATCTCTATCTGTTTTCATAACTTGTATTTGTGAAATAAAACTTTTCTAAATAAAAATTTGTTATAATCATTCATTGCCAATATCCAAGCTCGTTTAAAAAATCTTTCGAAAATGTCTCTAAAGTAGGTAAGAAATCAAAAAGTCATATTTTTATCTAATCTTCTAATTAAATTATTATTTAAGAAAAAATAATTCATGCTACTGCTTTATCAACAGATTACTTCACGATCGGTTCCTTTATAATTTTTTATTTATTTATTAAATGCTCAAAAAATTTAACTAGTACTGAATTTTGAAAAGTGTGAGATCCTTGGAAATAATTTTTATATTCCAGGTACGATAAAGGGTCAGTAAAAAAACTGATAAATCAATTGTTAACGCCCGGTTTTAAATATAATTGGAGATCTTAAGAAATGTCACGTTTGCTGATATACCTGGTTTGTCGAAGATAGAAGAAAAAACCTTGACAAATCGGTTATTTCAGTCGGTTTAGTCACCATTCATAGGAATTCGTAAAATGCTTGATTTAGTGTTTTACTGCATACTGCTGAGTTTTGTTTTGGCTCTTTTTTCGTCAGAAATCGATTTATCAATAGGGAATAGCAAATCACATTCTTTATTCTTCGCTTTTTTTTTGAAAGGGAAAAGTGACCTTTTTTTCTGCTTATTAAAAATTGGAATTTTTGGTTTGCAGAGTTTCAAAATGGACATAAGCTCTGATCCGACGGTGGCTAAGATGATGTCCGAGACAAATGGTGGTATGCCGACTGGGAATGTCAAACTGCCACCTGGAAACTGCGTCCTTCCCGACGTCTTTTTAGAATTTCAAGAGAGAATCAAAAATTTCGTCGTAAAACCCGATGACGTTTGGATTTGCACGTTTCCCAAATGCGGTAAGGCTTTCGTAGCAACACAGCCGAGTTTAAATTAACGAGAGTAATTAAAAGTTAAGAACCGTCAGCTTTTGAACTGTCAAAAAGGTCGAGGATGCGCCTTCTTCTCGCATGTACGCGAATTAGTCAAACTTAGCCACGGGAATCATACTCATTTTAAAGACAATTCAAAGTCTAACTGGGTTTTCCAAATGTAATTTCCTCCGGAGAGCATTTTGATGTAAATTAAAGCCCCTGAAGCGACCTTTTTCAACTTATGCAATTTCAACGACATTGCTTTCTAAAGAAAAGGGTTAATCCAAGAAAATTTACTTTAGGCACGACATGGACTCAAGAAATGGTCTGGCTAATAATGAACAACTTCGATTTCGAAAAGGCCAAATCAACGATGCTATTCATTAGAACAATTTTTCTCGAGTAAGTAGATTTTTATCAATAAAATATACTAATAAATTATCCAGCTACTCATCCATTGGAGGATTTAAAGAAGCCAGTGACGAGGATACAGTAACAAAAGCCGAAAAAATGGAATCCCCTCGTATCATCAAATGCCATCTTCCATTTTACCTTCTACCAAAACAGCTATTTCAAGTCAAGCCAAAAGTATTGAAAAAACTAAAAAATTCTTAAAAATTTTAATTCTATTTTCTAGATTATTTACGTATACAGAAATCCGAAAGACGTCGCGATATCGTATTTCCACCATTATCGCCTTTGGAACAATTATACTGGCACCCAAGAAGACTTCATCAACGCTTTCTTGGAAGATAAAGGTTAAACAATAAAGTTTAATAATTGCAAAACTAATAAAACTTTTTCAGTTGTCTACAGTCCTTTTTGGGACCACGTGAGCGATTTCTGGGAAATGAAAAATGAGCCGAACATCCTTTTTAACACTTATGAAGACATGAAAAGAGTAAGTTACACTAGATGTAGCATATAAATGGCTCGTTAAAAAGCACTCTTTTAAGAAATGCTTTTTCTGAGGCTCTTTGAACCAAAAACAGCCTTTAATTAGGTAAACGTGCACGAAAAATTGGATCTGAGAGAAACATCAAAAAAATTATATTGTTGAAAAAATATTGTTTTGTAAGTTTGTCCTTTGTGAGAAATAAATCTCCTAGGGTTCCGATAATTGACGTCTGAAAGCTTCTATAAATCTTGGCTTAGTAGCTAAAAGGAAAAGCTCCTGGAATTACGTCCAGAGATTCGTTAGAAACGACTTTTTCATAACTTACTTTATTAAAAACTTTGTAAAGATCGTTTTTGATATTTGAATTCTAAAGAAAAAATTTTCCTCTCTTTTTTTCCAGGATCTTAAAAGCGTCGCTCGGAAAACCGCTGCTTTCTTGGGCGTGAATATACCTGAAAAGATCGAGGAACGATTTTTAGACCATCTTAGTTTTAATCAAATGAAAAACAACCCGGCCGTGAATTTAGAGGCGGAAGCTAAAGAGTTGAACAAGGATCCGGTGTTTATTAGAAAAGGCGAAGCAGGTGCCTGGAAAAAAATACTTTCGACCCAAGACAAAATCCGTTTCGACAACTGGACCGAAAAATACATGAAAAACAAAAACTTCACTAATTATAATTAATTTTTTTAATATTCTATGATGAAATCATTAATTTGTAAAAGAGCTCAAAGCTTTTTAATCGCATTTGTATTTTTAATTAAAATAATTGAAACAAGACTATTTGTTTAGTTATTTATTATTGTACATTTTAAATGGAGAAAGATATACATTTAATAATAAACTATTTATTTAAATTTGGCGTTTTTTCCATCCTAACGAACTGAATTTTTTTTGTTTTCCAAACACGAGATATCTTATCTTTTCTGTTTGTTTAATAACTGTGTCAAAATTCCTTGAAATCTCGATTATTTCATTTTGGCTCCCACATTCCACTGTAGAGTATTGTAGAACAAAAAACTTTTCTGTTCAAAAATGGATCTAAGTTCTGACCCGACGATTGCTCTTTTTGATTCGGAAATTCCGGAAGATGCAGAAAGGAGAGCAGCGGACACCTTAATTCCGCCTGGAAAATGCCTTCTTACAAAATCCTTCCTCGAAGATCAAGAAAAGATCAAAAACTTGAAAGTGAGACCTGATGACGTTTGGGTAATCACTTATCCTAAATGTGGTAAAGTATTTTAATCACCTAGTATCCATATTTTATTAAATACCTAAAGCAGAAAAAAAATTGACTGAAAAAAAAAGAAGAAAAAAACACCTCAGTTTATTGGTTTATTGTGTAGCTTGTTAGCATAGCAGTCTAGAAATCGGAAGATCGGAGGTTCAAGTTCTTCCTGAGTTTTCTCTCCCCTTTCTGTTTTATTAAATAAAAGAAAATTATTTTTTCTATCTCCTTTTTTTCTGTAAATACTTCAGGTACGACATGGACAATAGAAATGGTCTGGCTTCTTCTGAACGACTTCGATTTTGAAAAATCAAAGAAAAGCAAATTGTGGGAACGTTCAGTCTTTATGGAGTAAGAATTTTTCTTGAATAACTACCTTCATATATAACCTACCTACATTTCCCCAGGTACACATCATTAACCGGTAAAAAGCTTGATAGAGATGCCATCTCTTTGGTTGAAAAGATGCCTTCCCCTCGTCTTATAAAATCCCATCTACCAAAATATCTTTTACCATCAGAATTATTTGTAGTCAAACCAAAGGTATTGCGCTTTTTGCAATATTCTCATAATTAATTTTTTCAAGATTATTTACGTTTGTCGAAACCCAAAAGATGTCGCTATTTCTTTTTACCACCACCACATTGCATTTGTTAAGTATTTTGGATCTTTGGAACATTTTTTGGAAGCATTTTTAGAAGATAAAGGTAAAAGCAATAATTTTATGGCTTTTTAATCACTTCTTTTTAGTTATGTACGGTTCTTTTTGGGAGCACGTTTTAGAGTTTTGGAAGTTAAGAAAGGAACCAAATATTCTATTTTGTACTTACGAGGATATGAAAAAGGTGATTAAATTCGAAAAAAGTGTTGAAAACATTAAATTTTTAGGATCTCTCATCTGTAGCGAAAATGGTTGCTGAGCATTTAAACCGTCGTATCCCTGACGACGTAATGGACGAATTTCTCAACCACCTAAGCTTCAAATCGATGAAAGACAACCCTTCAGTCAACTACAAATCTATACTGGATACGATTGGAGGGAAGGATTTTATGAGAAAAGGCGTTGCGGGAGATTGGAAAGGTACCCTGACCGAAGACCAAATCTCGAGGTTCGACGATTGGAGTAGAACAAATATCGGAGACACGGATTTTCCTTATTATTGTTAGACAGATTAAATATTTTATTTATTTTGAAAAAGCGATAGAATTTTCCCGAAAATCAACCCCACCCTTTCGTAAAAAAGATCAAAGGGACGCGTATAAAAGAAGAGAGAAAAAATCACCCCTTGAATCCGAGTGTAAAATGTATTAAACTGGGCGAATTTTCTCAACTTTCCTAATTTTAAAAACAGAATAAATCATTGAAGCGTGAAAAAGGTGTAACCTTTTAACTTAAAAGTTAAAAAAATTATTAAAAAATTGTTGAAAATTAAAAATAGAATAAAGGGTTTAAGTATTCACGACTATAATCCTCCTACAAAAGAAATTTTTTCAAAAGTAAGGCTATTCGCGGTTTTTTCCATTTTATGATGACCTCTAAAACTGAATTCAATCAAAAAGTTTTCATCTTTTTCCAAGCGATCGTAAACTCGTGAATTTGCATATTATTGCATAATTAAAATTTTCGGTCGTTTTATTTTGAGGTTGTGATGTAAGCATAAAAATCGATAAAACGCCTTCGGCTAGAGAGAAGAAAAGCCATTTTATTCCTCCTCCTTAATTATTGGCCCTAACTTTTCCCCTCTTTTGTAGCTCGAAAGAAAGAAAGAAAAATAGCTATTGAGATCTTGAACTTATTATAAACAAAAAAATTTTTTTTTATTATTTTTATGTAAAAATGTACTTCCATAATTAGACTGTGCCCTTGTTAACTTAATTAGCCATTAATTAAGGATATTTAAGAAAAAAAAATCGTTGATGAAAAAATCGTGAAAGAGGCGACGTTGCCGCTGTGTCAACAAAACCTTTGGCTGAGGAAAAAAAAATAGAAACTGAAGATCGCATCGAGGTTAAGGTATAAAATATGTCATGTGTTTAAAATAAAAGAATTTATTGAGTCAAAAGAGGAAATGAAAGGCCAGATAAAAGGTAAATTGAAATGAAATGGTGGAAGCAACGTTGCACAAATCGGTACTACAAAGGCAATGTAAATCATCTCCGGTTTGAGCACAGCCTTCCGCAAGCTCGATTCCATTTCGGTCTTTGTTCGACATGCATCCTCGTCTAGTTCTACCTTCGCCACCGTAAGTCGAATAAACGCAAAAATACGCGAGCCGTTCAAAACAATCCATGACGTGTAGCCGCCTCTCATTCCAAGAACTCAACGCCCACAGTTTTCGAACGCAAAACGAATTTTTCGTCCCGACTGAAGAATTGCAATGGTAACATCGGAGTGTCACACATAAAGGTACGAAAACGAAAGCAAGAAAAGCTCTTATCGGTAAACGCATTATGTGAAAACCAATAAACCGTTATCCAGCCAAAATACAAAAACATTTTTTAAAAATTTTGTTTTCTCTTATTTTGCCAACACATGAGCAAAAAAACAATTGAAATTTTAAACAAAAGCATGGAAATAAAGTGAATTAATTAAAAACGTTAATTTTAGAAAATATTTTTAATAAACCAGCCTTTAGGAGTAAAATTGAAATTAAAACGACAGGAAGCCTGTTTTGGCTTTATTAATTTTCGACTACAATGGAAGGTGAGCAGGATGAAAATGCTGGAGGGGGAAAAAGGACATTGGATGATGGATCTGAAATTGTCGTGATTTTTACAACAAAAGTTTTTAAAATCGTAACCTAATACAAAATTTTGAATTTTTCAGCTTCAATCGAATTAATTTCATCCAATACATTTGGATGTTTTTGACCATAAATATAAAAGAAAAAGAGTCATTTTCAGTCTCAATTTGAAGATTTTGCTTGAATTTCGTTAGTTTTTCAGTCTTTTCAGACCATATTTTTGTGATTCATTCTTTTAGGACTGAAAAAATAGCTATTTTGCTTTATTAAAATAGTTTTTAGGTGATTTTTTTTTATACTAAAAACAGCCATTTTGAGTCTCTACGTACTTTTACCTTTTTCAGTGATTTGGCCTTCAAAACAGTTGAAGGGCCAGGGGAAAAAAGATGAAAGTGACCAAAAAGTGATTTTGAGAAAAATTAAAAACAAAGTTTGATTTCTATTATTCCTTTTGTAATGCATGTAACATTTATTTTCCCCCATATCCCGAATCTTTTCATGCACTATTCGGACGATTCTCACCTTTTTCCCCTTGTTGTTCTACCAGATGATAGTACTCCTTCATATCCCCTAGATAGCTCTAATATCTCAAAATCGACAAAAAAGTGACTTTCATCTTTTTTCCCACTGGCACTTCCATTGTTTGTCCATCATCCCTTATATACTGGAAAAAAAAACAGTTATTTCTCGTTATTTTCATAATTAAATTTTTAATGGAGTCTACCTAGTGATTTGGTAGAAAAAATGGGACAAATGCGTCCTACAGGAAATTATTATTTTTTTGAATAAAGAAAAAGTAAGAATCAAAAAGTAATCTTAGTCTGGAGGTCTTTGTTGAATTTAATGGCATTACTAAGTTACTCGTTTTCTCTCTTTAATCTTGGTAATTTCGGTTCGACGGTCGAAGAGGGTGGCTTATGATCAAAGGAGGTGGAAATCTTGAGTCAAATGCTCTTCGCCGTGTGATTAGCAAGTGGCACGAGATCAGACATTGTCTCAAGTTCTCCCTTCCCTTCCACGAGTCCGACCCCGAGAGAAATCTCATTAAATTCAAACATTGTTTTCGTTCCCGTTTAGGATTTCACGGGTAACTTGGAAGTGTCGAGACGTTTTGAGGTCAATAAAACTTTATTTCCGAAAACTCTTCTTTTTCTCGTGGTCTGCAAATGACCTTATTCATTTAAGATTAAATTACGGGTTTCCATGCCTATTAATTCACCCACCATGAGAGAGGTATGAATATCAATCCTCTATTGAATTAAGCCCCGTGTCGCCTTTTGATTTATACCTCCACGTTCTGCTAACTGGGAACCTAAATTGGTATTGTGTAGATTATTTCCCAGTACTCGATTATTCCTCGAAAAAGCTAAACTTAAAGACTTTACTAATTAAAATTTTTTTAGTTTTTTAAAATTATGTTAATAGAACTGACAATCGATTTGAGTTTAATTAATTAAGACCGAAATAATGTCTAATACTCGAGATCTATCGTGCAAGGTTGACTATTAATTTAATTAAAGTCGGTTGTCCTCTTTTGCCCTCTCCCCTAATAAATTCCTACGTTTGAAGTCTAAAAATAATTTAAACAAAATGTCAAAATAAAAGCCCTAATAAAAATATAAAAAAGTAAAAAGAGAGGGAAAGTCGGAAAACGTGTTTGAATTGAATAGCGCCTCTGGAAATTGCGGAAAGTTACTTTGACAAAGGGGAAGGGTGGGGTAAAAGATGGAACAATGTTATCCTCCGTCCGGAGTCGCGGGTTTCGAGTTTTGACAGGAAATAAAAGGAAGGGAGTCAGAGGTTTCCTCAATACGACAAACCCCACTCCTGTCACCGAGTTTGGCATATGGCAGACCCTTAAGCCACCGGTCCACTGTTTCACCTAAAACGATTTTCTACTCCTTTTCTTCCTGCCATCCCTAATCCTTTTGTTCTTCCCTTGTCTTGTTGTTTAAAACAATTTTAAATTCACTACGTTTTTATATTTATCAAAGCAGAGCATTTTCTGTTCTATTATGAAACGAATTTTCCTCAACATTATTATTTATTTACGTAATCTATTATTAATATAATGTAAATATAGAAAAAAATTATATAATTGCAACCTTCAATGACAACTCACGGGTTTCAGCATAATCCGGTTTTAATCAATACGTTTTAGGCTTTTGTTAAAATAGAATCCTGAATACCACCCACATCTGATCATTTCCAATATGTTTTAATATAAAAATTCAATTTATCATCAAAAATGAATGTGAAAAGAGTTTACGAGTGGATGTTTCAGAAGACGTCGTTTTACTGCTTAACGTGTTGCGTCTCGGCTTTCGTATTTGAAAGGCTTTTCGACAAAATAACTGAAGGAATTTGGACTTCGAAAAATAAAAAATTGCTTTATAAGCCTCCTAAGTGATGAAATTCAATATAATTTATTAATAAATATTTAATTAAAGTTTGATATAACTTCATTTAAAATATCGCAAAATAGATTAATTCCTGGACTTTAATGAAAAATATCACAAAACATGCCAATTTTCATGGTATATTAATTAAATTTTAGATCCTTTTTAGTTAAAACTTAATTATTTTGATGGCAGGTTGAAGCTTAGGATTGTAAAACCGAAATTCAAAATTGAATGTTGTGTAATAATTCGGTATGTTGGGTCAGGTGTATATCTGAAGAAAAAAAGAGAGTGCGAGAAGGAAAAAAAATCTGCTCGGGTCCCACTTGTCTCGGAGTGTTGAGGTACTCGAGGTAAAAAACGAGGGAGGCCTTGTTTAGCTCATAATTTTTACCGGGTCGGCAGAAAAGGCACTTGACTTCCTTTTTTTCCCCACTCTGAGATATTTCGCCTTTTTCCCTTCCGCGTTCAATGTAGTTTGAATTAGAATGAATGAGGGCGGTTTTGAGGAAAGTGTCGGAAATATATTTCAACACCGAGTCGTACTTTCGAGTTTAATAATACCTCTCGGGGGAAAAGGGAAATTTTCAAAGAAGCCCTTTTTTAAAATAGCTTTTAAGGTAATCTCAAGGCAATTAAAATGTTGTTTAAAAAACAAAATGAGTGACCTATTTATTTCTATTACATCCTGTGGGAAAATATCAACGATACGTTGTAAAAACAACTTATTTTTAGGCAAAGGCTACTTTGGACAGATCAATTCATAAAAACAAAATCTACCTAAAAATGATGCCATATAAAAAACCCCCACCTCGTAAATCCCTTTTTACAGCAGCCGAAAAAAGTACCTAATGATAAAAATTCCCAGGTTGGTGTGCTCTTGGCGGCATCGCGAGATGATTGTCCACATTGTTTAAATTGACCGATAGACTTCACGGAGGAATAAAATCTAAATGCTCTAATAAAATTATATTCCTGCAGTTTTCTGTTCATCGTCTAAATTCTAAGTATTGCTAATTAATCAATAAGTAATCCTAAAAAGTAATAATAATTTCCTGATAAAAAGGTGGTACACCAATAAAGAACTTTAGGAGGGGAGGTCTATAGCAGGGTTTTTGGAGATGGCGAAGGGTTGTTGATGTAATAAATTGTAATAAATTGCAATTTAATAAATTACAATCGTAATAAATTGGGAAAATAAATCAGGAAAAGTTAAATGAGATTCAACAATTGGCTCCCGGACGGGAATCGAACCCGCGTCTTCGAATTGGTACTCCAACGTGCTATCCATTACACCACCGAGAACTGATAATGTATGGACAACATTTCGGGAAGACCATCCATAGCTTTCGTTTTCCCAACAGGAAGACAATTTTTGATTTCATTTAACTTTTCCTGATTTATTTTCCCAATTTATTACGATTGTAATCCTGATGTGCGTTCACCTCGATTACGAATAATTTAGATTATATTAGATAGTTTACTTGGGTTCGGAAGGTTTGGATGGTTTGGTTGGTTTGGTAGGTTTGGTAGGTTTGGTAGGTTTGGTAGGTTTGGTAGGTTTGGTAGGTTTGGTAGGTTTGGTAGGTTTGGTAGGTTTGGTTTGGTAGGTTTGGTTTGGTAGGTTTGGTTTGGTAGGTTTGGTTTGGTTGATTTGGTAGGGTTGGTAGGTTTGGTAGGTTTGGTAGGTTGGTTGGTTTGGTAGGTTTGGTAGGTTTGGTAGGTTTGGTAGGTTTGGTAGGTTTGGTAGGTTTGGTAGGTTTGGTAGGTTTGGTAGGTTTGGTAGGTTTGGTAGGTTTGGTAGGTTTGGTAGGTTTGGTAGGTTTTGTAGGTTTGGTTGATTTGATAAGTTTAGTAAGTTTGTTCAGTTTGGTAGGTTTTGTATGTTTGGTCGGTTTGTTTCGTTTGGTAGTTTTGAACGGTTTGTTTGGTTTGGTCGGTTTGGACTGTTCGGTCGGTTTGGCAAGTTTGCTCCGTTTGGTAGTTTTGGTCGGTTTCGAAGGTTTTGTCGGTTTGGTAGGTTTGATAGGTTTGGCAGCTTTTGAAGGTTTTGTAGGTTTGTTAGGTTTTGTAGGTTCCATAGGATTGGTAGGCTCGGTAGGTTTGGAAGGTTTGGTAGGTTTGATAACTTTAGTGGGTTTGCTCCGTTTGGTAGTTTTGGTCGGTTTCAAAGGTTTTGTCGGTTTGATCGGATTGGTAGCTTTGGTAGGTTTTGTAAGTTTTTTTAAAAAGGTTTTTTAGGTTCTGTAGGTTCCGTAGGATTTGTTGGTTCTGTAGGTGTGGTAGGTTAGATAGGTTCGGTAGTTTCGGTGAGTTCGGTTGGTTCGGTAGGTTTGGCTGCCGCGTTCCTATCAATATGAACTTTCTCCCTTGATAATTTCGTTTTCGAAAATCCAATATAGTGGCGAGCGTGTTTAAAAGCCGGCAACTCGTTGAAGTCATTCTGGTTTAGTATCAATATAAACACGATTTCCCCTTGATTTATTAAGCCTGGACATTTTCCATTTTAATCATGGTAAGTCGAGACTTTTATCTCTTATTTATTTAGTACGACTTTGTTGGTTTTCACCCCTTAATGGCACCTACAAAAAAAGGGGGTCCTTGAGCTCAAAAGCCATTCATGTAAAAAAACCTACATGAATGGATTTGATGTTTTTCAAAAAGCATCCCGTTTTTCTTTATTCTTGGTAGAAAAAACGTTTTTTAAACGATGAGAAAAGTTTTGTTTAACATCATTTTGTGTAATTACGATGAATAAGAGGTTTTTAGTAAATTCTTTCATTATAAATTCACAAAGTTTATCTCGTTTAGTATCTAGGATCGGTTAATTAGCTTGGATTAATTCTGTTTATTCTGTCTCTTTGAATAAACTTTTTTTATTTAAATTGTTAACTTTTCGTGGAGTTTTTCGTTTTTATAGGGTAGGAAAGCGTTCGAAGTTGGAAGAGCAAACAGGTGGGTTTAAGCGTGGGTGTGAAGGGTTTAAGGGTGTTCATAATACACGGGCGTTTCTAAAGGGAAAAGGGCTATTGTCTTCGGGGATCCTTTTTCTCGTAAGCCATCGCCGCCTTATGCCGCACGGGTTTAAATGTTAGTTTAAGGTGTATTGTTGCGGATGCAAGTAAGAGAGGGGGGCACCTAATTGAAACTGTCCCTGGGGAGCCGCCACGGATCAATGTTGCGCCGAGCAACAGGTTACACACCTCCGCCCACCTCGAACGCCGGTAAACTTTCCCTTTTGCCCCCCCAAACTTGGTTGTTTTTTTGTTTTAGTTTTAAAGCCTTCAAAAGAAAAACATCAGCCAAGTTTGTAATGAACCCCCAATATAAACCCTTTTCTTTCCAAATATTTTAAATATTTTATAAAGCCCTCAAGCATCATAAGCTTTTATAGGTAACTCAATTTTTAAATAATTCTCTAAAAAATGATTTAATTGGCCACAATTGGTAAAACTCCTGCGTGTTCCATTCGAAAATTAATTAATGCAAACGTGATTTTTGCCATTATTTCCCTCAATAAACTTTTTTAATTGTATAAAATTTAACAAAGGAGTTTAATATTTATTTTATTTTTGAAATGTAACTGGATATATTGGAAAAGTATCAAATGGTAAAAATCCCTCTTTGATCCAACAAAAGTAAAAAGGGACACGATGTCCTCCTTGTTTTTTGTGTGAAGTAAACATTCTTTTTTTGGGGAGAATTTTTATCTTTTGTTTTTCAGAATAAACTGTTCGATCGACGTTTTTGTCCAGTTTTTCTCTAAGGTAGGTATCTTCCAATGGTATTAATGACGATTTCTCTATTGAAAGAAGACTTGTGCGAAATCAGTTGGTTTAATTAGCACATGCTTACGATGGACTATGGTTCGTAAGGTCCTTGAAAATCTTTTTTTTTCCCTTGTCATTTAGATTAATAAAGACACCACTCCTACTACGATATTTCTGGGCATCCAATTTTAAAAAAAAATTATTATAAAAACGAAATTAAAGGTTATTCAACAAATTTGACCTTGTAAGAGCTCTTCGATAGTTGATTTGAAATAATAATCGAATTCTCTACAACGTTTAATTAGTAAACTTTTTTGATTAGATGAAGCCTTCCCTCCTTTTTTCCGACTTTTCTAATTAAATAATTTTTTTTTTTTTAAATTTAACACCCCTCCTATTGATTGTTAATTGCTTTTTCAGAAATTTTGAGGTAATTAAATTATCTACAACTTTTATAAAGTACAATTTTTTGATTAGATGAAGTCTTCCCTCCTTTAGAGATCAAAATAGAAAGCCCCGGATTTTTGCCACCTCGTAGCTCAGATACGTTTGGTTCTATAAAAAATCGTATTAGCTAAAAATTGTAGCAAATTTAATAATCTTTAGTTTTGTGCTTAGAACTTTTTCTCATAAGACCTACGCTTTTCGAGATATTGGCGAAAAAAACGAAAAATTTACCTTAAAACCGCTGCTGAGGTCAAACGACACGGGACTTTTTTTTGTCAATCAGAGGACCACACATTCCCGCAGAGAAACAAAATATCTTTTTTTCCCCGCCCCCAGGCGATTGACTGGCTAATAGAAATAAAATATGAAACCTTTTAGGATAAACTAATTTCTCCGTAATGGAGATAATGTGATATTAAGGCGAGATGATTAGGCCGGTGGCTGTTGATGTTTGGCTCTCTGTTTCGGCTCGAAGTTGGCATCCAGGGAAGTTAGTTCTACGGTAGGAGGGGAATACCGAAATGCCTTAGGGTTACTCTGACATCTACTATCCTGTTATTCGAGATAACAAACTTATTTCGAGTTACAAAGTGAAGTAGGCACTCTTTTAATAGTAGGCTTTAAATTATAAAACGAAGATACACCGAGAGGGGTATATATTTTCCCGCCTACGGCGGTATGAAATATTTCCAATAGCGGCATTAAACTTACATGGACACCTTATGAAATTTATCTAGGTGGAAATAGCCCTATAAATCAAAGTCGTTGGAATATTGACGTGACCTGGGAGAGGGTGGAAAAGAGGGATGGAAATTTCGGGTCGCTACCACACTGATCTCGAGTCCCCTTCAAACGTTATTGCCCATCCTAAACCTTTTCAAAGGAACTCGTAATTTATTAACATCTTTTAATCATTTTAATTAAAAATTTATTTACAATATTTTTTCCAAAAAAAAATTTTTTTTTGTCAAAACATGTTATTTAATTAAAAATACCGCGAACGTAAAATGTCAGGAACATATGGCTCGAACATCTCCCTTATGAGTTTAATTGAGGGCAAACATAAAGAGTTAACGTCCGGGGCTTGACGTAATCATGAAATTTCATTTTGATATTCTACATTTGCGAGTTGAGACGTATCCTACTCTTCCTTTGACACCCCAAGACCCCTCAGGCGTCGAGTATTTTAATAAACATGAATAATTTAACAAAAATGATTACAACTTTAGCGACTTTTAAGACCTTTAACAGCAAATTATGTCGACCAGGAGGTGAAGTATTTTCATTTTTTAAAAATACCACCCGACATCTACCGCAACCTTATTGATTACCTCGTTTTTCCATACTCCATTAATTTACAGCCTTCATTAACATGTTTAGACTAAAGATTAAATTCAAAATAACTTTTCCATTCAATTAATTATCACATTAAAACTTTTAATTAATTTATTTTTTAAATAAAATAAGTTTGTAAAAAAACTTAAGTTAGCAGGCACCTACCTAATGAGGTTGGTAAAAAGATTTTTTTAAGGAATAGATGTTGGGGAAGGTGATAAGTGGGGATAGAGGATGAAGGTTGGTGATAGATGGTTGGAAGAATGGAAGATGATGGTAGGAGAAGGTGTGTGGGGAAGATTGGGGGAAGTTATGGTAGGTAGGGGAGTATAGAGTTTGTGGAGAGGTCTGTAGAGCCTCAAATTTTTGAGAAAGTTCTTGCTGCTCCTCCTCCATACCACTTTTCTTTACTTATTTGAAGTTTACTTGTTTTATCTAATAGTTGCACCAGATATTTTTAGTCTATGTTAATTCACCCTTATAGAAAAATCTAGAAATTTACAATTTTATATGATCCAGTATCTGAACTGGATAAAACCAATAATTGAAAATGGCTCGATTACTATCAACGACTAAATTCTGATTTTCTTATAGGCTAAAATTTAACAAAAACGAGAGAAAAACCTTTCTTCCTCAATGTTTAAAAATATTTCTCAACTCTTTTTATTAAAAATTTATTTTTAAAAAGCATTCTTTTATAATGAATGTAGGAAGTCGAGTTTTTAAACAGAATACAAGAGGGGGTAATCATTTTCGGATTAACATTTTCCAAGCTCGTCGAGGAAGGTTTGGCGCGAAATTGTTGCTTCTGGTAAAGCCATTTCCATAAGGCAGACCTTCCCTCCCACCCTAAAATTACATCCTAATCCCCTCTTTCAACCCTCAACTATGGGCTTACGTCACGGTAAGGGGAGGGGCTGAGGATTCTAAAAAAAGAGAAGAAAGAAGGAATTTTCAATAATATAATACATTTCATATACAAAAACATGTTAGCGAAAAATATACTTTCTTTTTGAGAAACGAAAAAATTCCATTTATGTAGGTGGATATTATTTTTTTTTCATTATAAAATTAAATAATAAAAAATTAAATTAAATTAAATATGAACTTTTGAGATTTCTTTTTGCTTAAAACTTGAATTCAGAATACACAAAATTCGTATCATCCAATTTTTTTCAATATAAAGAAAGAGCTTAAATCACTCAAGGAGCCACTTGCCAATAAAATATTAGAAACGTGGAGATGTATCACTCGCTGATACATCTTCATCAATCTCCAGCCTCTTTTTTTCCTTTTTTTCAGATAAGGTCCTTTAGAAAAAAATCTTTTATTTATTTGACCTATAGGAATTTGTTTCTCTGGGTTCGAAACCGTCAAAAAATCTATTAATCATAAAAAAGTTTTTTTATTAAAATGAATAAATGCATGAAATTTAAACATAAGTTGAACGGAGAACCAAGCAGGAAATTAACTAACCTATTTGTCTTTGAACAACTTAAAAGTTCATGAATAATAACAATAAAATTATGCCGGACGGTCGGCCGGCAGATTAAAAAGGCAATCTTGTCTTCCCCTCCGCCTTCGCAGCTTGATGACCTGAACCACGTTAAAGAGTTTAAGCATTTCAGACTTAAACAATCACAATAAACAAAGTTTTAAAATTACAAGAACTAGCGATTTAAAACAAAAAATTCCTGAAGGAATTTGGCTATTGGTGTGGGTAACCAAATTGCGAAGGCGGATTGTTTTAACGAGGCTTTGCGGGTTTTTGGGCCTCGAAATTAAATTAACTGATTAAGCCGTCTCATGGTATTTTCCTGTTTCGCATTTTAGCCCCCTTCCGCTTTCCTATAGAAACCCCGTAACCCGCAGAAGCTTTTACTCATATTTGTTCTCATAAATCAACATACTTAGCAAGAAAAGGTTCATTTAAAAACCTTAAAGTGACCTAAGTGAAACCTTTTGATTGCCATGGAAGTAGAAAATTATGGCTTGTGGCATAACGAGGACCCATGTCTAAATTGCAATCCTGAATTTTTTCTTGTCCCCAGGGTGGAGAGGCAAAGGGACTCTTTTAAATGTTGGATCAAAGTTAAAAGCCATTAAACATTTTAGTTTGAAAACCTTTAATCCTAAATGTAAACAAGATGAAATATTGATATAACTTAAGGGAGGGTATAATTTATAATTGACTAATTTCTGAAACATTTTGATGGTTTACCTATGAAAACTTTCCAAATCCTAAAGTCAACTATGAAGGTTTAATTCGGAAAATTCGATTTTAATCCGCTTAGCGGTCGAAAGGTATTAAAGCTCTTACTCAATTCGAACTGTTAGCAAGGGAGGAAGGGGGAGGCCAAGGACGGACTTTGAGGGGGTCGACTAAGCCTTTAAAACAGTCGGAACTAATCTCGAAATTAAAAGCCTTTCGGAGGAACGGGAACAATCGTAGGAAACAATCGTAGGAATGAAGGGGGGGAATAAAAGAGACAAGAAGGAGGAGTTTCGACACTCTCTTATTTAAATTTAGAAAACGTAGCGACTTTGAAAGTGAGTTCGGAATACCACGAGACTTGGAAGGAAGTCTTTTCCACTCTTCAAGTGGTAAAGACTTGGCAAGACAAAATGACGACAACTCCCAAGTTGGGCTAATTGGTCACTTTTTTTACATCGTTCATTCCCGACCTAGAAAAATAAAAAAAAAAAATTTTTTTTTCTGCACTAATTGACCTTAATTTCCATATATAACCTTCCAAAAAAATCGTGTTGTTCAGCATTTTCAACATTTCTAGACTTAGATCTTTAGGAAGGCATAAAGAACATTTTAAAAATTTTTTTGAAAAAAATTTCAAATTTTTCGACTGTTTTTGTTCTCTGAAATGTAAAAAGTTGTAATTTTGATATCAGGAAATACATGTTGGGGTTTTTGTTAGTTCAATGACCACACGATATTCTTTTTACGTCTTTTTATTACACTCTTCTCACACAGTCTTTAAACAATTTTTAAAACGTCTTTTTTGATAATTATTCACGTCTTTCTTCGTTATTACGTCTTTACTTCTGTAGAACTTCTTAGCCACAGATTATCTATATATATAATACGGATGGCGGTCTCCCCAGGTAAAAAAGGTCGCCTAAAGTGCAGATTTTAGAACATAGGGTGCTGGTGTCGACTCCCCCCGGAAATCCCCTACCCTACCCCAACCTATCCCTACCATGACCACAGGAGAGAGATAGACTGTCTATCTCTCTTGTGTGCTTTGACTTCTTTTATTTATGAATGACGACACTAGCGCTTTGGCGCTTGGGTTTCCAACTTTTGAACTAAAACGCAAAACTTTTCCTTTCCATTGACTCCTTCCCCCCTGTTCTTAGCGTCTCTTTTTCCGTTCTCGAACCTTATTTCTCTTCTTCAACACGTGCATGGGGTCTTGATCAGTCTTGGCGGGGTGACGTGACGTCACTATCGGAGTCACCTCCAACATACATGAGGATTTTTACTTTAAGATGTGATGACTTTTGAATAGGAAAATAATTTTTTAGGTATTTTATAACCATTAACAGTCCAATAACTTTTTCATTTAGGTTTGATTAGCATATAAATTACTATCGTAGTGTTAATTACTTCCCTTTGTCCAATTTGTAAGGTATTTTTCGGTTGAACAACTTTGCTTTTAAGTGTTAAGTATTAATTAATAACAATAATTACAAATCCTAATCTCGCATTAAGTTAATTACGATTTTTGTCCCTTCTTGGCATTTAGGCCTAAAAGGTTTTCAGCCCAAAAAGGATCGATGTAAGATGAAAAGTTAAGTTTGAACGGTTTGAGAGGAAAGATCAATCCTTTGGGAGAAGACATAAGGGGCTAACTTTCATCTAACTTTATCGTACGGGAAGTACATCTGTAAATAATTTATTTGCTCTTTTGACGGATGAAGACGGAAAAAAAGACATATAGCATGAAAATGGTTTAAAAGAAATGCATAATTTAATTTTGACCCAGAATAATGGCGAATTTTAAATATCACATTCAGAACACTTGGATGATGGTGTAGCGCTTTGAAAAACCAGTAGATGAAACACCACGTCCTTTTGGTCATGATTTTCTTACGGGTCTGATTGTAAAGATCTAAATATTTCCTGACTCGAAGATGCTACTTCTGGATGCTGCATAACCATCAAAGTTTCATGAAGTTTCTAGGTTAAAATTACCTATTTGTTTGTATCTCGTTTGAATAAATATCCAACCAAAACTGAATAAATTTTAGACAAAAATTTAAAAATTTTGTTGTCAAAAGATTCTGGAAAAACGAAAATTTCTCCAAACTTTAGTGTAAAATGGTATATCCGATTTCCCTTTGACTAACAATAGACGACTGAAAATGATGGACGTTAGTATAGGCACATTATCACCTCTGTTGATGTAGATTAGCACTATAAGCATACCAACTAGGTTAATTAAAATAATCCTATACATGTTTAATCCATATGAAAATGGTATTACGAAAAAGGTTCATTTTTTGCTCACGTAAAAAATAAAACAGGTGGTTTTTAAGTTGAAATTAATTAACTTTCGGGAGCTTTTCTGGTAAATTAAATCATAAATACTCCGTTGTGCTGGATGTGGGGTAGAATGGGGTGAGTAAATTGAAGAATACAGGGCGCGGTGGGATGATGGAAGACTGCGTTATCGTGGGAAAGAGGGTTTATGTTTAAACCCGAAACCACATTAGACAAGGATGATCCAACACGAGCCCTTATCTAGTCTAATAACGGAGTAAAATAGTAAATCCCAGAAATCCAGGTAAAGCTTCTAGAGTAAAGCGGTTATTTACTGCCTTTTTCAAGAACGATGTCGATTTTTTTCCCCTATGAATTGTTGATAAAGATAATCTATTAAAAAAATCCTTTAGAAAAATTAGTCATACATAATGTGGCGGGCAATTGGGTGGAAAAAAAAGTTATTATATCCAAAAAACGACTTCAGATTCTTGAATTTTACCCTAAAAATGGTCAAAAACAAAATTTTGGATGAAATCAAAAAATTAAAATTAAAAATTAAAATTAAAATTTAAAATGACACCGGGGTAACCGCAAGGTTTGGCGCTAAGAGTCAAAAATAGGCACGGTAGTATCTTGTAAAATGAGAAACAATGGAGAGTTTGGTAGAAAACCCCAAAGCTTTACCAATTTTCACCATATATAGAGTAGGGTCTTAAGAGGATGAGGCTAGGAATTCTTCAGGGTTCCTCTTTGCTTACGGAGAGAACCCACTTTTTGAGAAAGTTAAGTTTTTGAGGCTCCTTCATTAATAGTGAGTAGAGCAGACCATACCTGTTACTTTTTATCTCACATTTTCTCGCCCTCTCCCCTTTTTTTTCTGGTCAAAATTAGTTGTCAATAATATTGCAAAAAGCTGGTCCAAGGGGGATAGACTAAAAAGATAATACCTATTACACATAGGATTTGTCCGCGAGTGTCACAAACCACACACCGCAAATTACTACATTAAACAAACTACATGGTGCCAAATTGGGTAATTTCTTTATTGGGCTACATTTAAAGTTTGGGCGATTTATCGCAAAGTTGGCAACATGACACAAATGTTGCGTTTTATGGGATGATATATCTCACATGTGTGTTGACAATGTGGCCTTGGATATGATTCTTTCAGATGAATAAAGGTGAAAAAGGGCCGAAGAACAGGTAATGACGAAAAAGACACATCCACTTTTTCTCAGAAAATCAAAAACGAATGAAGGGAATGAGGTCAAACGTGTTGCTTGACCTTTATATGCAGGTACGGAGGTACCGACGCGACTCGACGTGTGTGCATGCTAAAAAAAATTATTCTTCATCGATTCTTAATATTTTAAATGCTTTAATTAAAGAAATAAAGTTAATTAATAATTATATTTAAAAAAAATTATAATAAAATTTTTTTTATAATTTTTCATTTTATTGAATTCATGGAAGAAAGCCTAATGATCTGATTTTTTTAGCGGATCTCCGTATTTTTAAATTGAAAAAAGAACAATAGGCTTTACGGATTTAATAAAAAAAATTAACTATTATTAAATTTTAATGAAAGGGAATTTTATAACGCAAAATTAAGGGGTAAGAGGTGGTGGGGTATTGATTGTCGGGGGTTGCAAACAGGTGTCAAAAGGGGCGGCGCATGCTCTCCGCTAGAGAGGGCGGCAGCTACGGTTTACGCCTCTCAGTAGCACCAGGGACTCCACGGCCTCCCTCGGAGCACCAGGTAACAAAAAATAATATTCACACCAAAAATTTTAAAATTAAAAAAAAAATTTAATTTATAATTTTCAAAAAAATTAATAATTGCATGTATTCTATTTGTTCAATTTTTATTATTTTTTATACCCTTTTATTTTAACGGAACCGGTAAGCTTCTCCATGCAACAAGTGGCCTCTAACATATTTCAACCTCGTATAAAAATTATTTAGGTACTCAGTTCATTCCTAAATTGAACCAATTATTTTTTCAACTAAAAATCAATTTTTAGAATCAATTAATTTTGCAAACTAATAAATTAAGGCTTATTAAAAAAATGAAATAAAAAAAATTAATTTTGCGCTTTTCCTCAAGAGGAATATATATATAGAAAATTATGTAATAGGCCACTTTTTGCACATTTTTCAAAATTATTTTATTAATAAATTATTTTAATAATAAATTATTTTAAAAATTTGTATACTCTATATCTTTGAAGAACTACTTTCCTGTTGACTCGAGCTGTTGGAAAAACAAAATATTCATGATCAAATTTTCTAGCTACCCTCATGACACAAAATATTGAATTTTCAGTATTTTACGTTAGGGAGCTTATCGTCGAGATAAGGGCCAAAATGCGTATTGGTTGAATGATCTAAAAATAGAATTGAAAAAGGTTTTATTTATAGTCGATGAAGGCAACGCTAAATTTTTAAACAATCTAATATTTCAAAATTTTAGGTCTTGAGTTTTTTACCCTGATCAAGTTAACGTTTATCGACCGTTCTGCTGTGGAAATATTAAAAAAAAAAGTTGCGCGGTGTATTCGAGCAACAGCTGCAACCTGTAACTCTACCACTAGTTGAACATCCTCCTTTTATAATTACTTGAGATCTAAAACCTTTTTCGTCTTGTCACTTATGATTAATACGGAGGTGGAAACGGGTCAATCGGTTGAGCAATCGCCACTCGAAGCCATTAATCAATCACACGTACGCCAAAACAGTCAGAGCGAGACTAAACGTTGGTTTCGGGCATTACTGTTCTTTACGGTCAATTACAGAAGGAATAAACAATTATTTAATCACCTAAATCTGAAATATAAAAGATGTTTTTAATTTATAAAAAAATTTCCCCAGAAAGCCTACACCATAAATTTCAACTAAATAAAATAGGTACATGATGTGCCTTTGAAATTACAAAAAAAAAGAAAAAAGGAAGGTCTTTTTATCAAATATTTAACAAAAACAATTTTATGCGTGTTGAGGCTACAATGGGATTTTTTTTCCATAAGTCACGTATTTTTTTGATTAAATTAAAATACGAAGAGGGGGAAAAAAAAGTTAATAAAATATAGCCGAAATTGAAAAGACACAAAATAATAAAATTAGCCCCTGAAGTGGGGTCGGAGGTGGGTTCAAAATCATATTTTCTCCCTTTACCGCCTTAGCGACCAGAAAAAGTTAAAAATGAGAGAAACGTGAAACAGTTGCTCTCTTTAATTATAGCAGGAAACGTTTTTCAAATTTATTTTTATCGATTCAAAAATGCAAAAAATTTCGTTTAGGTACTTATGTTTTATTTGTTATTGGACTTTAATTAAGATTATAATTTGAAGGGCCGGGGGAAAAAAAGATGAAAATGGCCAAAAAGTGGTTTCGAGAAAAATAAGAAACTAAGTTTGATTTCTATTCTATTTTAATGCTTGGAACATTCATCTGTTTTCCTCCTTGTTTTTCTACCACATAGCGCTAATGTTTCAAAATTGACTTTCATATTTTTTCCCGCCATTCATTTTATTTGCACTTTTAAAATTTTTTCAAGGAAGTTCTGATCGATATGGCTTTATAAAATATTGATAGCGTGGAAAGGACGAGGTGAAGCCGTTATCTATATATTATATACTTTGGCAAATGGGCAAGCCAACGGCGATGGGAGAAGGGGCCCCCCTAAGCAGTAAACTCCATTTAGCACCCTCGGGAAAAATATTCCTTAACTCGTTTAACCCCCTTACCTTCCGAAACCGTTCCCATCACGAGGCTTCTTCCCTTATCCACCCGATTAAAATTACGCTGATTGCCCATTCAAAGGCATTTCCTAAGTAGGTAGGTATATATCAATTTTTTTCCGAAACAAATAATTAAGTTTAAAAACGTCCAAAGGGTTTATAGTGTTCGAAAAGAAGTTTTATATATTTTTTTTTCATTGATTTTTTAATTATTTATTATTCGAGTTTTTCGAAACAGGCACCTTAAAGTATTTTAAGGTTTTTATAATTAGAAAAATTAGAAAACAGCAAGAAACACAAATGAAGGGCAGGGGGAAAAATATGAGTCACTTTTTCGTCAATTTTGAGATACCTAGGGGCTAAGGAGTACTATTATCTGGTAGATCAACATGGGCAAAAAAGATGAGAATCATCCGAAATGTGCATGAAAAGATTCGGGGGAAAATAGATGAATTTTACATGCATTACAATAGGATAAATAGAAAAGTATTATTTCATGGTAAATATGTAACGTGGGATTAAAACAACAGTGTAAGCAATAAACAATCATTAACTCTAAAGGGGGCTATTCATTAATTTACATAAGGAATCCTTAGTTATTACTCAATATAACCAATAAGAAAATAAATTTAAATTAAAACATAATTTTGCTGGACGAAATACGCTACATGTTACCATAAAATGTCTTTATATTAATTTTTTTTTTTAACCCTTAGATTTCACTTAGTATTGTCTTTATTCAAAATTTCCATCAATTTTCTTTGAATGAATATTCTGGTAAAATTGATAATTGACTGTAATCCGGTGTTTTGTCGTATCAGCTTACACATAATGCAATTGATATCGCCAATTAACTCTAATTCATTACTCTTTAAGTCCCGACCAATCAACGTCTCGTCTTTGTTTGCGACCGCATTTCACCCCCGTTAATTATTTTTTCATTAAAGGCTTGCTTGTTGGGGTCAGCAGGGGGGGGGGATAATTAAAGGGTGAAAGAGTAGAAGGGATGATTATTGTTCTAAATTAGATGCTTACAAAATCACTGTTTTACCCAAAACCTAAATCCAAAAGGGAGAAAGGTAAAGGGGGCTTTCTGTGTAAAACAAATATAGGGGTAACACGCCTTCGAGGTATGGTTTAAGCTTAGAAAGGGTGTACTAACACACCTGAGGTTTGTATATTCCCCTTCCCGATCCTTCCATTTGATTAGAGGGGACCCCTTACATCCTACACCACACTTCAGATTAAAGAAAAACACATACAAAATTTCCCTTTTAAGTTTATTTTAAAACACTGGCAAAATTTTGACTATGTCTAATGATAGTACGCAATGCAGGTAGACCATGCGGGTTTAGCCTAACTTATGACTTGTCCAACAAATGCCTTTTATAGTTACATGCCTTTACACCCTTAGTTTCCCTGTTTCAATTTATTTAATGTATTTATTGAATAATAAATAGAAACAATCAACTTACGTTTAACGTCTAAAATACGAAACATCTTGGTAAACCGCTAAGACCAAGTTTTGTTTATAATAACAAGAGTGTTTGTGTTCTCTTAACCTCATTACTTCCTATTTGTGGTCTTTTAACGATATACTTCGTATATCAGCATCAAATTCAAAGCGTCTCTCCTTGTACAATAACATCACGGAAAACACCACCCACATTACATACTCATTTAGGTTAATCTTTTCGTAAATATTATACATACCAGATATGAATTCTTCGCTAATTAATTAGTTTGTGCAGTATTACGTGAAATATCCAGAGAGTATGTATAATACAACTTTTAATATGGATTTTGAATTTACGATTTCCTGTTAGTACAAAAAACAGGAAAAATAATTTTTTTTTAACAGTGAAAAGGAACAAGATTAATTTTTTGTTGTTCCTGGGGTTTTTGTTGTATATAAAAAAAATTGGAAAAAATCCTTTTGTTTTGAAAATACGGCGTAGGATTGTTCAAACAATAGACGTCTCGTTTCGAAATGATTACCGCCCGTAAATTGCGGTTACATGTTACCTCCTGGGTTGATGTTTAGTGTTGGTAGGTCAGAAACGTCGGGGAGGAAAAGGGTGGAAGACCCATTAAAAGGGCGTGAAAGAGGTTTTCTTTTCATAGCTGAATGGGATTACCTTTCCATTCAAGAAAATTACTCGTTACTGTTCCTACTAATGACCAAACTGAGATGAAGATAGAACGAACCTTTTAATTTTTTATTAGAATTAATTATTAAAAGTACAAAGAAAAGGAATTTTTAAATAAATTATTGATTTTATGTTAGATACGTCACTTTTCTGATCAAACAGATGAATGGATAAACAAAATTCGATGGCCAAAAAAAAAGTTCCTTCAACAACCGGATTAATTATTGTTTTTTAAAATTAAATTACGAGAAGCTTTTGAACGGAATTCCGATTAAGCCTTTTTATTCAATACTTCTTGTTTGGGAACTGAAAAGTTTATTGATAATATACTTCAAGTTTGGACAAAGAGGGAATTAATTTTAACTAACCGACCGAAGGGCTTAAACTTAAAACCCTACGGCCCACGAGTTTAAGTGGAATTCAATTAGTCTTGGCCAAATACTGGAAAGGGTCCAGGAGTTTGAAACTCATATGTAATTTAATCATCACTGTAGCGCTGACAGTCCAAGTTTACACCTCGATATCGACTCCCGAAACGTCAGTCAATGTTACCCTCGCGCATTCCGATTTTCGATGACCTCTTCGACCTTAATCGAAACGGATGCGTAAAATTGGTTTTTCGTTGAAATTTTTTTTTTTTGTTATTTCAATTAAACTCCTCTCAGGGGAGAAACATCGGAAAAAGATAATTAGACATTGATTGCCTCTCGTTATGGAATACAGGGTGTTCCTAATTGTAACATTAATACTTTAAAGCCTTTCCAGTTTAAAAACATTTTACAAAAAAAGCGATTCCTAAATAACTTTTTTAAATTAAAGTTTTCCCCTCGATATCGATCTTTGGAGCGAATAAGATTGAAAGTTGTTAAAATGGTTTGATCTGGTCTGGTCTGCTCTGTTTTGGCCTGGCTTAGCCTATTTTGTACTGGTTTTGCCTGTTTTGGCCTGGTTTAGCCTTTTTTGGCTTGTTTTATCCTGGCTTGGCCTGTTTTGGCCTGGTTTAGCCTGTTTTGGCCTGTTTTTACCTGGTTTAGCCTGTTTTGGCCTGGTTTAGCCTGTTTTGGCCTGGTTTAGCCTGTTTTATCCTGTTTTGGCCTGGTTTAGCCTAGTTTAGCCTATTTGGCCTGTTTTAGCCTGTTTTGTCCTGGTTTAGCCTGATTTGTCCTGGTTTACCCTAGTTTAGCCTATTTGGCCTGGTTTAGCCTGTTTTGGCCTGGTATTTTGGCCACCTTGATACCAAGACCAACCTGGTTACAGTACATATAGAAAGAATAGTTTGTTTTACAGAATAACATCCAAACTTCTTTGGAAATTCTCGAAAATTGCCAGGCAGAAATTTTATATTTAAAAGAAGAAAAGTTAGACATGATAACTCTTTTTAAAAGGGGATCTCCCTTCATTTTTCTTTTCCTTTTAACGTCTTTTACCTCACACCCGAGCACCTTTGTCACATCCCACCATTTCCCGTCTCAACAAGGCCTAACTTGATCGCATTCATTGCCACGTCCTTCTTTACCTTTGAAAAAAGACCGAGAGGCACTTTTCACCCAGAGATATTCCATTCTTTTCACGCTGAGGGTAATTTAAAAAAAAATGAAAAAACATCAAAACTTTAGTTTACGATATTTTCGTTGCAAAAAAACCTGAAGTCTGCTGACATATTATTCTGGCTAAAGCCGTCTATTGTACGGTCTCTAAGTCTTTTTGAGACCGACCTCAATAGCCTCCTTTCATCCAGAAGTCACCTAAAAATTAAATAAAGAAACAACATTTGAAATTATCATTCCATGATTATAAATTTCCGGAAAAGACAAAGGGATTCTAGAGGATTTTGTTTTCAAATCGAACCAATCATCCGACTTCTTCACGTAATTGGGTCCTCCTGACAACCGACCTAATTGAAGACTTAAAAAAGCTTATTTTCTTTTTTACTTGAAATACGATCCCAGATCCTCTTTCTATAAAGAAAAAAAAATGAACCGAAAAATAAAAAAAGAGAAGGATAAAACGTGGACGATAAAGTAGCGGTTTGAATCGATAAAAGCTAATCAAACATCGCAAAAGGATCAAATTACCGAATAGTTATTTAAAGAAATAACAATTTTATAAAAATGTAACTACATCAGAGAGTACGTATATTTTTTGATTAATTAAAAGGGAAATTTAATATCAATTATTAGAAATCGACAAAGTTTGGCATTAATATTACCTAATATTTGTATTTGAGTATTAATCAAATATTAATCAAAAAGTCAACGAAAGGTTCATACATTTCATTTCGGTCACATGGGGTTTCGAGATTAAATTAGTTTACCTCGCTGGGAGCCTTTATTTAGGGTGGACGGTCGAAATATAGAGGCGGGAACGAGCTCTTTTCCTCCCTCAGGGAGTTACCTTTTGGCTTTTAATCTATGAACTCCTATCGGCTACTTTCATTGCTTTGAGACGAGACAGATTGAAATACGTTCTGATTTTTTCCCTCTTTGATTCTGTGTATTTTCTTCCCTGGATCTACTTTTCTTGATTGATACTTTTTTATTTATCCTCCTCAGGTTGATAGCTGAGGGTATTCGCCATTGTGGAAATTTTTTTCATCTAAATCCTGATGAAGAAAAGCTTTTAAATTACCTGTTTGTTAACCAAGGTAGATAATCTCGGGATTAACTTTTATAAAACAACGAAATAAGTTAAATTGTGTAAAAACAAACCCTCGGGGTTTTTCCAGAGCCTGTTCATAATCCAGAGCCGTCCATAACACTGGTGTTTACGTTACGCCGGAATTATATAGCCCGATGAAGATTCTCCCTCGCCTTTTACTAAACTAAACAGCTTCGGACGAATTTTCTCGTTACGGGGTCTCCGGGGCAAAAATTTTATGTAAATCCATCGAACATGCTCGGAAAGTGAGAAAAACGGACACACGCACAAAAAAACCCAATTTACATATTTCGATGAATTTTTTTTAATACTTTGTTTAAAAACAGTTTTAATCCTCGGATTGAAAACCGTGCAGTTTTTAGAAATTATTCAAAAGGGGATACAACCGTATAAGAGGGAAAACCACTAGGATGTGGCATTTCCTGAATATTAATGGCTACTCCCGTTTAGTTTTCCATTATAAAAGACTTCCCTTTGCATTTTCATCCCTATAACTCAAAATTTGTACGAAAAAAGATACCCTTTTTTATATCTTTTTATAGAAATGCGACAAAAGCCTGATAATATCCCCCTTGAGTACTTTCAATGATCTGAAGATGGACAATCCCAAAACGAATTTATATAAGTAGAAGCTATTAGGGGACAATGCTCTTATTTATGTTTCGTACAATAGGGTTGTGGCGACCATCAAGTTCTACCTCAAAATCATCTGATTGTATTAATAAAAAAACTTAAAAAGCCGAAAACACATTTATTTAGGAGAGCTCATCCTCGACTCTCCATAACTGGTGACCCCATAAATTCGGTAAGATTTTTTGTTTTCTTTTTTCTGCGTCATGGACCCCGCTTTACGAGACGAAGAAGGACCTCAATCCCCTCGCTCCATGATTTTAGATTCTCCCAGGAATCAACCAAGATCGTTCATTGCTTCGTCCCCTGCCCCTTCTTTCGTGCCTCTTCCAAACTTCGCTCTCCACCCCCCTCATGCAGTGACTTCTCAACCCCATCCAGTTTCACGACAAGCGACTTACAAGAAGAAGTTTTCACTGCCCACTTTTCAAACCATGAATGTCGAAGCGTGGTTTGAACAAGCGGATAATGAATTTTCCGCTTTTGAAGTGACGGATGAGAATGAAAAATTTCGACTCGTATCGAAACTCTTTCCTTCAGAAGCGATTGGCATCGTTGTAGATCTGCTTAGGTCACCGCCCGCCGATGTATACGTTCAAGCAAGACGACGGTTAATCAAGATGTTTGGCTCTTCTCGAGAGGAGAAGATCGACCGGCTTCTAGAAGGTTTGCGTTTGGGAGACCAAAAGCCGTCGATCCTTCTTCAACAAATGAAAATTTTGTCCGATGGACTAGTTCACGAGCAAGTGTTGAAGAGATTGTTCGAAAGGCTTTCAACTCACGGGTTGTGTATTAACGAAAGTAAATGCACTTTTTTTGTCGACAAAATAGAATATCTGGGTTTCATTATAGACAAGGACAGTCTTCGTCCCTCTCCTTCCAAGGTCAAAGCAATCAACGATTTTCCCGAGCCAAAGATCGGGCAGCAACTCCGTCGATTCATGGCCATGGTTAACTTTTACCATCGTTTCATTCCTCGCTGCACCGAAATTCAACAACCTCTACACCATCTTCTGATAGGGCATCCTAAGAAAAGTACCAGACCCATAACATGGACTCCAGAAACACGCGAGGCTTTCGTTACATTGAAAAACGCCCTGGTTCATACAGCCATGTTATCACACCCTGTTCCGAACGCCACCCTTTCCTTAGTCACTGACGCTTCAACGACAGCCATTGCCGCAGTTTTACACCAAACAGTTGACGGCGCACAACAACCTTTGGCATTTTTTTCGGCGTCACTTAGTAAAACTCAACGGAAATATAGCACCTACGACAGGGAACTACTAGCTATGTATGAAGCTATTCGACACTTTAAATTCATGCTAGAAGGTCGCGAATTTTGTATATATACAGATCACAAACCGCTTACATTCGCATTGAAACAAAATCATGACAAAGCATCGCCTCGACAAACGAATCATCTCTCCTACATCGCGCAATTCACCTCAGATATTCGCTACTTGGCTGGAAATGATAATGTGGTTGCCGACGCTCTCACTAGGATTCAGGTTATAAGTACGCCGAGCCCCATTGACCTGACCGCTCTTTCTGACGCGCAGCAAAACGACGAACTTAACTCTCTGTTGAACAACGAACGTCTCGAAATGCGACTTCTTCCTATTCCGAATTCTCAAAAATTGTTATACTGCGATATTTCTACTGGTACTCCAAGGCCTTATGTTCCAAAAACTTTTCGGAAAATAATTTTTGACACGTTCCACAACCTTTCACATCCAGGAACCAAGGCTACATCGAAGTTGGTCCGTTCTAGGTACGTCTGGCCGTCAATAAGACATGACTGTGCTTTATGGGCTAAATCATGCTTGCAATGTCAACAAAATAAAGTGCATAAGCATACAAGAGCTCCTCTTTCCGACTTTCCACCACCTTCGGCGCGCTTTGATCATATCCATATCGACTTGATCGGTCCGTTAGCTCCGTCCCGTGGCAAAACCTACATACTAACGATGATCGACAGGTTTTCCCGCTGGCTGGAGGCAGTTCCACTTTCCTCTCAATCCGCAGAGAACGTCGCACATGCATTAATAAACACTTGGATTGCGAGATTCGGCGTTCCGATTTCGGTTACCACGGATCAAGGTAGACAATTCGAAAGCGACCTGTTCAGACACCTTAGTGAGAAACTCGGGTTTCAGCATTGCCGAACGACCGCATATCATCCGCAGGCAAATGGGATGGTTGAGAGACAACATCGCATGCTGAAAGCAGCATTGAAATGTCGTCTCACTCCTTCAAGGAATGACTGGGTCGATGCTTTGCCGATTGTCCTATTGGGTTTAAGGACGGCGATTAAATCGGATATCGGCTTGTCGTCTGCTGAAATGCTTTTCGGTTCTTCCTTACGGCTTCCCGGTGACGTTTTCGACAAATCTCCTATTTCAGATGTAGATTTTGTACGTCGACTGCAAGAGTTCATGAGAGAACTTCGTTGCCCTCCTCCTTCTCGTCACTCAGCAGATCACTCCTACGTCCCTGCTGATCTTTCCTCTGCGAGTCACGTTTTTGTCAGAAACGACGCAGTACGACCTCCGTTGTCTCCTACGTACAATGGACCATTTCCATTGACTGCTCGAACAGACAAGACCGTCACGATCAACCGAAACGGCAGTTCCGTCGTCGTCTCCATCGATAGGGTCAAACCGGCTTTTTTCCTGCCTACAGACTCCGTCTAAGGAGGGGGGGACCAATGTGGCGACCATCAAGTTCTACCTCAAAATCATCTGATTGTATTAATAAAAAAACTTAAAAAGCCGAAAACACATTTATTTAGGAGAGCTCATCCTCGACTCTCCATAGGGTTTAGGCTATAAAAAGCTTTCTTTAGACTAATTCTCAAGAAAGAAAATCATAAAAATCGTCTACGTAGTCTCAAGCTTTTAAATCTCAGAAAGGCATTCTATTGAAAATCCCATATCATTCCAATCCCCAAAAAAAACTATTAAAACTGACTCTTTTTTCACTCTGAAATGTGCAAAAAAAGTATATTTTAAACATAGATCGATAAAAAGGTGTAATAAACAATTTTTATTTGGCAGATAACAGTATAAAAATTGACGACGAAATAAAAATTTACGAGTCCATAAGACACTTCCTTCATAACGATTATCGACGATTGGTCCGAAATGGATTCGAGGTCGTAAAAAACGATATTGTCTAAATTTTTAGGCTTTTATTTAAATAAACGTTGCGGTATTCAATATTGAGGAATGTCTATAGAAAATCCACGTTTGGTGCTAGAGGCGTCAAAATACAAAACCTGTTGCACGACTTTACCCGCCCCGTGTCAAGATGACGTTTAAACAAGCCCCGGGTTGAAAACCACAGATTTACATGTGGCCCGTAGGGGTTAACTAAAGAAATTAACCTGATAATTTATTAATTACTTTTTAAACAGAGAAAAAAAGTTTAATTAGATGTGTTCGATCGACCTGAAAAAAGATAAATAACACGTAATCATGCATTTAATTTGGAGAAATTGCTGTAATACAAGAGAATTAGGTGAAAAAAGGGCCTTTTTTAATTTTATATTGTTTAGGACCATAAGGATATACTAAATCTTTTGCGCCCCCCCCCACTGTGCTTTGTCCGCCTTGAAAAAATGGCCAAATTTGGAATTTTTTTTTCAGTTTTTGATCTCTAGCGCAAAAACAATGCGTTTGAGCGAATTAACCACTAATTAAAAAAGAAAGATCATTAAATTCTGCTTCTAATGAGATTTCAAAAGCCAAAATTGGTCCAGCCGTTCAGGAGATATCAATGTTCAAAAATGATTCTTTTTTTAGGGCCAGTGTTTGATATAAAAATTGCTCACTTTACTACACATTTATGGCTCTCACGAGAGAACGGATGGTCCTAGACAGTTGGTATTAGTCTCGTTTTAAAGGTAAGAAGCTAAGGAACATTTTTAAAAAAGTCCGAGGAGTTCATCTTTCATGGTTCAGAAATGGTTACGCTTTAATGGTCATTATTGCAACCAACTTTGCTAAAACACGAGTATATTTGTTTGCCGTACGGAAGAACTACTGATCCGACGGTCTCCGGACTAGTCTCATTTTAAAGGTCAATTATTTGACAAGGACGATTACTTAAGGTTGAATTTCGACATTTTGTATTTAATCTTTTACTTAAATGGAAATAACAATCAGAATTAATGAAAATCGTTCGGTCAACAGGGGGAAAGAAAATTTTAATCCAATTTGAAAGGTCTCCCTGGAGTTTCGAATAAATGTACTCAAGTTAATTTTCCTACTGTGTGGTGTTTGTTCTGTCAATAAAAGGGAAAGACAGAAACCTCTTCCAATACCCTTACCGGAAAACCCCCAATGTCTTCACCAAACCACGAAAATTACTTCCAACCCACCCCTAAGCGCCAGCGTAAAGAAAATTCTGATATTACTTTCCTCAGGCCCTCTTCGCTCCACTTATCCTTTTCTTTTAGGAACAACGGAAAAAACGTGATTATATTTTTTTTTTCATGTTTCGCTGTTCCTAGGTCAAAATTAAAATTTAAAAAAAAGGTTCTTGTTTACATTTTTGAAAAAAGTCGCTAAAAATATTTTTACTTAATAAAATGAAGGGATGACAATTTTTCTTCTTCTTTTTATACTTTATCGATCACCTGTCCTTTAAATAAACACGACTCCCAAGGGTATAAATTCGTTTTGTATGTTTTCGACGTAGAATTCGACGTTTTTGTCAGTGGCGTAATCAGGCACGAGGTAGTCCACTGGAAATATTCAAGAAGTGATTTAACGATCGTAAAAAAAAACCTAGTACGACATTGCCTCTAACCCTTTTAGATTTCATCCTCCGCTTTTACGATCGGGTTACCCTCGTCAATACTGCTAAGGAAATAACCCTTGTCGTTTTACTAATGGCGAATCGTTAATGGAGCCTTCAAATCGAATCGGTTCAACAAACACTTTTGTCTTTACGTCCGTTATTAATAATTAGACGTAATTGACATATATGCAGTTTGAAACACCATAGATAAACGTCGACTGTTTATTTTGGATGATTCGATGTAATTTCGAGGTTGTCATATGAATTATGTTTGCATTACAACTTTGGGGAGGACGTACGAAAACAAAATGCTTTCATTAGATAACTCCTGCACGTGCACCCATTTTTCAGAGAATTCATTTAACGTTTCATTATATTATGAACATCACTTCTTTGATACTATTTTTGAAAAGAAATGTGGATGGAGGAGGGATAACACGAACTTTTTTCCAAAATTTGGTGCCATATAGGTAGACCTTTCCAGCTCCTCACCACGTACTGAACATCTTGATAAAGTTAAAATTTAACATTAGTTTTTTAATTAACATACCTATTAGGATTGATCTCATCTTTCACGTTGACGTATTTTTTCATCCAAAAAAAAGTTTTAAATGCTTTGCACAATGTAAAATGTCAATAATCCCATGAGGCTCTTTGTCATTCAGCCCCTTTCGGTTCATTGTCTTCGGAGCCCTTTGTACTCGTGGGATGTCCATTAGAATTAACACCGGGAGGTTCCTAATTGGTCCGAGGCGAACCTGAAATTGTGTTTTAGGTTAGTAGTTGGAAGAAAATTTGTATAGACTATTCTGGAGCTTTGGGCTCTCGAAATTGATTTGTCTTCAATTAATTTAACACCCTAGTCAAGCAAGAACCCTTTACAATCGACTAGTTAAAGGGGGCAATCTATAATTACTTCACCCTCTAACAATAGCTTTACTTGAAATTAGCTACCTTCAAAGTGGAGAATCGGACATTCTAGGAATTCCTGACACATTCTATTTTCGCTTCCCAACAGCCACTTTAATCTTTTTATTACGTCTCTTTACATTATTAAGAATTTAAAAAAAGCTCTTTCATGAAAAGCTTGTCATTTATTTTTGAAAAATTTGCTTATAAAGTAAGCCGATTAATTCATTTATACCCAGTAATGAAACAAATGAGAGGTTTGACAAAATTCCGATCTGTGCCTAATTAGGAATCGAGGGTTTTCCGTCTTTTTCTCTCTAAAAGCCAACATAATTGAAAAAGCGACCTGCTCAGTTCTGTGTAATTAAAACGGTTTTTAATGATGAAATTCGACCGCCCGTTCCACCATCAGTGTGATTGGGCTGCGGTACCGATTCAACCCCACTTACAGAGCGAGTCCGACTTGGGTTACGATTTACGAATTTCACTTTGTCAACAATATATGGTAAAATGGCTCAAAATGTAAAATCGTGTTGAAAATGACTCGAAATACTGTAGAAATTAAAATAGAAAAATTGTCGAGTCCATGGTGGCATTTGCGAAGATATGGTGGCATTTGTGGTTAGCGTAGTTTCCCACCTAAAAATGGTCAAAATCCACATCATTTTGGGTTTAAAATCCGCTAAAAAAATTTAGTCGAAAAAGTGAAGAAGGTTCCCTTTTGGTGTGGTCGAAAAAAATGTTTTTATATCCAGAAAGCGACTTCAGATTCTTGTTTCTCCCCCTAAAAATGGTCAAAATCCACATTTTGGGTGAAATCAAAAAATATAAATTGTCGAGTCGAAAAAGTGAAAAAGGATCTTTGGTGAGGTCGAAAATGTTTTCATATCCCGAAACCGACTTCAGAGTTTTGTTTCTCACCCTAAAAATGGCCAAAAACCACATTTTGGATAAAATCAAAAAATAAAAAATTTTCAGGTCGAAAAAGTGAAGAAGGGTCCCCCCCTTAGTGAGGTCAAAGAAAATTTTATATCCCGAAACCGACTTCAGATTCTTGATTCTCACCCTAAAAAGGGACAAAAACCATATTTTGGATGAAATAAAAAATATAAATTTTCGAGGTTCCTCCTTTGGTGAGGTCAAAAGTTTTTATATCCAGAAAGCGACTTCAGATTCTTGTTTTCCCCCTAAAAATGGTCAAAATCCACATTTTGGGTGAAATCAAAAAATCAAAATTTTCAGGTCGAAAAAGTGAAGAGAAAAAGGACCTTTGGTGAGGTCGAAAAAAATGTTTTTATACCCCGAAAACGACTTCAGATTAGATTATTGTTTCTCACCCTAAAAATGGCCTAAAAATTTGGTGAAAATCGGTGGTTTTCTACAAAACTCTTTATTTTACCCTTATGTCTTCTCCTAAAAGTTGGATGGGTCCTTTAGGTCACATTGCCATTGAAGGAGAAAAAAAAAGCGTAAAACGATTGGAAGATTTTAATGGTGCCCATGTTATAATGACAAAGGAGCCATGGAGGAAATGCAGACTGCTGAGTCGTGTCCAAACAAAAAGGGGGAAAAGGCAAAAAGGGTTCAGGCCTTAAATCGCATTGTTTCACGTATAACAATTCTCCTCAGGCATAAACTAAAACAAAAGAAAAATAATAAAAGTTTTTCACCCTCCAAATTTTACCTTTTTAATAAAAACGTGGTTTCGACGTAACCGATAATAAAATGATCCCTGGGCAAACAGTTTCGAGGTAAAGGGCGCGATGACAAGTGTAATGGCTGCGGACGTCGGCTGACAAATTAAATTCAACTCGGACGTTGAATAAAAGATGAGTTGTGTTTGTACCCCCAGGACGGGACTTCGCCCTTCGTCCACAAGCAATTATTTCACCATTCGGACTCCCCTCTAATCGGGACCCCCTTCCATTTTACGCCTAAATCATGTTTTCATTGAATACACATCTTAATTGAAGAATAAAACTAAACCAACAAAATTTAATTAACACAGCTCTCTCATATTTGTCATTTTTCTTGACATTTTTTAGTGAAATTTTAGCCATTTTAATTTACCCTCTTTTCAAAAGGTATATTCAGAAATTCCCTGAAATTGCTTTCGAAAATATTTGAAATTTTCATCCTCGGAAAAGTTCAATTATGATGTAAAACATTTCGCTTTTAGATTCACGTTTTGTTTCCATTTCACAAAAATTCCATTACAAGTCGTCGGAAAGGACGAAAAAAAGTTATCTCTACACTTTTACGAGCCTTTGAGCCTATTTCCTGACGGGAAATGTCCGTTTTCATAGGTTAAAATAATAAATCCAGTTCGAAGTAAGTGATAAAAAATATTATTGAATTTGTCGTCCTTGATTTCAAAAAGGAAATAAAAAAAAAAGCAATTTCCACGTAATAAAGAAATTACATTTATTTCGAATCGTGGCGACCTATTTTTGAACTAATGGGCTCGGAAAACTTCATCGGGTTTATTTAAAGGGAGGGATTTGCCAAAGCGGATCCAAAACGATATTTTCAACTTTGTTGCTTTTTACTCAATTTTTAAATTTTAATAAAAAAGTTATTTTTTTTGTAACAATTTTATTAACTTCGGGTAGAAAATTGAAATAGTTTAGGTTTAAATGGTTTTTTGGTGGAAAACCGCATCCGTTTATTTATAGAATTACGTCACTCTGTATCGACTCCAGTGAAGTTAACACGGGCAAAGTTTAAATTGAAGGCCAAACCTCACCCCGACTAGATTCAGTTCGGAAAACGTTCAATTCAGTTTCTCTTTCGGATAAACTAATATTTCAGGCTCCGGACATCGAATCTCAAGAGAAATCAAAGCGGTTACGCCCGAAAAAAAAACCGCTTAAAACATAAAATTGAAGACCAAAGTCAGGTACTACTGATATACAGGGTGTGCCAGCTAGAGTGGACGAGCTGATTATCTGCCAGACTTCTTACCTTACGAAAAAAAGTATCTAAGTAAACCCCCCATAATTTTGAGCGAGGAATCGATAGGAATAGATAACTTTTGGATCCGACATGAACACCTTAACTTGGACCAGCAATTCGTAACTCCAAAATATTTGGTCCTATCAAAAAAGTGTTCTAATTCAAAGTTACTGGAAATCAATCGTAAAATCGAATTCTATCGTCAAAATTTAGGGTTCCTATTTAAAATAAGGAAGTTAGGGTCGTTCTAGAGCACACTGTGTGTCTTATCCATAATTCATTGATGCCAATCTATTCCTCGCTCTAAATTAAGGGGGTTTTACTTCGATACTTTTTTCGTCAGGTCAAAAGTCTGGCAGATAATAGGCCATTCTAGGTGGCCACCCTGTAGTCAGATTATAGTCTAGCGAAACCAACGATTTTATCGATGAAAAGAATACAAGTTACCTAATAACCAATCATAATATAATAAACTCTTACACCAGGTTAATACTTCACCTTTATCCCCCTCGAAGTTCTTTCCCTTTTACAAACTCTTTAAAAACTCCAGACTAATATTCGTTAATTGGAGCACTTGATCGGCAATCAGTTTAATTATTGACCTCTCAGTTTGCAAAAATTCCATAAGCACTTGTAATTTTCGTTCTTTTATACAAGCAGGAAGTAATTTTTTTCTCTAAATTCCCACGTCAATAGTAACAGATCCGTAATCCTATTTTTTGTAATCGAGTTTTGACGTTCGATCCTTCACTTAGTGATTTCTCTTCGGTAAGCTGTTTGTTCCAAGTTTAGGGTCTTGGAATCTTGAGGTATTATTACTTAGAGAGAAAACCAATTGTCTTCGGAACAACTTCCTTACTGGCATATAAATCCTCTTACATGAGTAATCTTCTGTTTAAGTATTGTTTTAACGGGTACACCTTCAACTTTATGTATTATCGATTAAGGATTAAGTTTTTGACATCTTCACATCGTTATCGCCTTAAGTGCGTAATCGATATTGCTCTAATAGGCAAGCGGAAACCCTCAACACGAAATTCCCTTCCTACGCAGAGTGAGGATTGATTATAAATTCTTATGTGAGGGCGTGGCGTTTATTAAAATTTCACAACTTTGAACACAATTGTGTTTGCGGTTTAAAATTATATGAGACTATCTTCAATTGGAAGATGCTAAAGAAAGCACTTAGGAAAACCAAGTGAGTTAAAATCCTCCCCTGGGAGTCCCATGTCTCTCCCCAGGTGAGTCCTATATCCTCTACGAGATAAGGGAAACTTTTTAATTTTTTTAAATAATTTTTATATATCTATGTTTTATTTTGAACAATTTTCGTAGCGTTCCTATGTTAGATTTCGATTAAAAATAATTAATTATATCTTTTTCAAAGGACCATTGTCTGTTGAAAGGTTCATTTTCCCGTCGGTAATAAATCGAACATTTCCCCCACGCAACTCCATACGGAATCAATGATTTACAGTCCCTGGATTTATATTTTATCAAAATCAGCTCCCCCTTTTGTTCGCCTTTGAAAAGGCTGAAAACCTTCATGTCGAATTTCTTGACGTTTCGTTCAGAAGACTCACGTCTCTTGTATTTATCGATAATATTTTTCCCTATAAGTTAAACAAAGGAATAAAAATCGAAGGCTGAGCAATCTCCGCTTCGCGTGTTTTTCGAGTATTTGCTGGCGAAGGGTATTATTGTCACGCGCTAACAGTGTACTTAACTTTAATTGGGCTCGGACTATTGCGGAACGTGGACCCTTTTTATTCTCGAGCACGTAACTGAAATTTTTTTCCATTTCTAATTGATATTTGCTAAAAAAACTTAAAAACAATCTGTTCAAACTTCAATTAGCACAACTATTTCAATTAAAATCATTGGCATACAGGATGAGCCTAAAAGTTGTCTTATTTTCGCTAGAAAATATCTTTTTCCTGGTATCCTATTAATTAGGATTAATGAACTCTAAGCAATCAAAAGTTTCTCTTTCCCTTAATGAACTTCAGGGACTTTTACATCAAACAAATTAGCGCGTACTAAATCATTGTCATCTTCCCTTTTCCCGGAGTTATTCCACTCCCGTCAAATGACATGAAAATTGATATACACAATTTTAGTTCTAAAATGTTTAAACTTGAGATATTTCAACTTTGAGGGTTAAGACTCGTCTTGACCGACCTACAAAGGAAGGATCATTTATGATCTTTAGGGCGTGCTAATCACATGTTCCGTTCGAGTTGACGGCTCTGACCTATAATCCAAAATACGGTCTTGCGAGCGTGAAAAATCCATCGTGAACGGTGACAAAAAATGGTTTTTATCGATTCGCCCACTTTACATATAAATAGCCGAACATAAAGGGAAAAATATTAATTGAGCGTATTTAGCTTTGGAAGAGGATATTGTGGTGAGTGAAGAGTTTTGAGGTAAAATGGTTTTACCATCCTCTTTTCTAAAGTGGGAGACCACTTTTAAAAACCCCTATCGATTCTCCCCAATGCCCACACATGAAAATTTCTTGAAAATTAAATGGAATATTTCAATTCTCAAGCAATTAAGTTCTCACTAATAGTCAATAAAGTCATATTAGAAAAGAAAAAATTCTCACAAAGGTTGCATTTTTTTTCCTTCCTTGTTCTCGGAAGCACCCAGTCTTATAAAAAAAATGATCATAAAAAATACTTAAACATCGATAGAACTTTAGGTGCCAAGTGAAATTCGATGTAAAACATGCTATTCTGGGCAAGATTTATTGGGGCGTAGAAATCTAAATCCACGATCGGATGATTTGACAGGATTTCCACCAACTAGAAAAAAAAAGTAACGATTTTCAATTTCCGTTTACGATATTCACCTCATAAAATTGATTGAGCCATCTTCTTTTTCCGTTTCGGATTAATTTTGATGATGAAAACATAAAGTAATTGCATGTCAGTTTCAAAAAGGATCATTATACTTTGTACAGCACGAACAAAGATGAAGGTAGTTGGCGTGTGTAGTCGGTGAGTGTCAGGGTTGCTAAAACAGGAAAGAGCGGGGGCGTCCCAGCTGGGTCTTAGAGGACTTCATTAACTTAGTAAGCTTCTGTTTACCTCCCTTCTGCTTCTCATGCCTTAAAATATTCCCCTTTACTTTTACCTCTCGTCGATCATGTATCCCTAACAAGAGGCCCCCCACTCCGAGCTATAATGGTGAACGAATTAAGTTATGAGAGTTTCAAGTTTGAGCAGGTGAGGCCCTCAAAACCCCCCAACCTACAAAACAAACTTTGACATAACTCGACCACTCTCTGATCAAATCGAAATTGAAACTTCCAACAAACTTCAAAGATTAAATTGCTTTAAAAAATTTAAAATCTATAATTAATTTTTTTTTCTATCCAAGATTTTCATAGAAGCATTAAAAATAAGGCTTTTTTTAACAAATAAAAAAATTTTATGTGGAAGGTTTAATTTTTTCGTTCCACACACCGTTTACTCCGGCTATTACGGTTGAAAGATCACAAAGGACTGCACCTTTTTCGATTGCCTACCTTAATTACGGAGGCGAGCTACCCTGAAATAAACCTTTTATTGACACGGGTAAATATTTTTTAAAGGCCCAAAACCGTAGAATCAATTTCAACATTTCAATATCGTACTTTGTTTGTCTTACCTCCCTTTTTTTCAAATTCCCACAAAGTTGTTTGATCTTTCAGCTTTCGAAACTAGTTTAGGGACTTCATTGCGATGTTCAACAGGCAATTGAGTCAATAACTGGGCCTAGTTTAGAATGGAAATTTTATTCCTCCCTCGACAAGGCCTGTTTTATTCATAAGACGTGAAAAACGATGATTAAAAACGATACACCTTGAGAAAAATTAAATAAAAGCCTTCATTTTTAACGATAAACTTGAAATGTTTTTCTCCCCCATAATAAACGAAAATATGAACTCAAGATGGAAAAACTTGGATTCTTTTTTCCTCGGATTGTCAGGGATTATCTTAAGGGATTTAAAGCGAGGAGAAAATACATTAGGATAAGGCTCAAAGATCGAAACGCATATCAAGAAGAATTTTTTCCCTCACATATTTTTTTACCACTTCCCTTAGGGATTTCTCCAACAAACCTAGCTGTAGAAAAAAAATTTTTTCTTTCTCAAAGTGATAAATTGTCAATTAACTTTTAATTAGGAAAAAGGTGTCCTTTTAAATGAAAAAAGATACTTGTACTCTACAGTTTAAATGTTTTTTTTCTTCTCTTTTTCGCTTACTAACTTAATTCTTATTAAGTCAAGACGAGCTTCTTATTAAGGCCAAATTATGTTACCTGTAAAAAAGTACAAGGTCATACTTTATTCTGTAAAAAGTATAAAGCTCCTATCTGAAACGGTCTACGAAGTACGAAAACGGTCTACGAACATCCTAAGCCAATATCTCAAGAAAATTTTGCCATTTTCTCCTTCATTTACAGCATTTTCCCTTCTTAGAAAAGAATTTGTCAATCATAAATTCAGGTGTCGTCGTACGTGTGAATATTCTAATGCTGATATCAACCATATAAGCCATGCAGGTTACTGAAACCATGAGTGAGATCTGATATAATATCATTTAGGATATTGAGACGTTCAAGACGAATGATCGAATTTAGATAAAACCGATGTCAGTACGTCCTTGTAGCCATTATCTTGACGTCGATCAAGTTGGAACAACTAGTGCGAGTAGTAAGATGAATAGGAGGCTATTCTGTTGGAGAACGTTTCCCTCCCGACGAGGGGAGCCTCCACCCACGCCCAGGGGCTTCACTCCAGCCCTACCCGCAGAGTTTCAACGTACAACGCAACGAGACAATTCAATCTGCCTAATGTACTAACAGAGAATCACGTCCAGCTTGATGTACACGAGCGGAGAGAGTTGTTCAAGCCCCTGTTTAATCTTCTGTGATGTATTCAAAATGATTTAATCCCCTTTTGTTCAAAATTCAAAGCTTTCAAGGTGCTTTGTTTGCTTTTCAAATTTTACGCTAAACATAATTTTTGACTTTACAATAAATATCAAATTATATTTTTTTTTAAACTCACTTCTTCTGAGAAATTAAAAGAGCTTTTTTTTTAAATTTTGTATTACGGTCGAGGTGCTTTTTAGTATTAAAGGAAATTGATGTCTTCAGGCTATCGCAGTTGTTTTCCTAATTTAGATTAAACGGGAAAGTAAACATTTAAAATTAATTCAAGAGGGTTAAATAAAAGTGCAAAATGGAACATTCGCATACCGTGAATGCCAACCGGGTTGAATAAAACATTAAAAGAAAACTCGCTTTTTCGGCGGTTGACGAGTATGAAATGAAAAGTTTACATGGAAGGCATACTTTTTCTTTCGCATTACGTAAACTACTTTTTAAACTCGCGTTCCTTGATGGTGGATGAAAAAAAAAAGTGGACGCCTACACTGGATCCGATTATGGAAATAAGGTGAGATTGGGCGAATTTGATTCCACAACCCCCTTGGGGAAATTTTTTTCCGGTGTTTTTTTTCCTCCCAGTACGCTTTCATAATCCAAGTTTGTACACAATATTTGAATATTATTTTCAATGATTATTACTAATTAATTTTATAATTATTAATTAAGAACAAAAACAAGAATTTTCGAAAAACTTTAACTATTCTTAGTTTTTCTGGTCGGTGCGACGGAGGCTCTGGTCTTAGAGAGTCGTGATCAGGGCGCTCTGGGATGACGATAAAAAAAAAGTTTTTTATTTTAATTTTCTCAACGAATTTTTTAGTTTGTAGAATACTTCGAGTTGGTTTTAAGACCACTTTAGAATTTGAGGACTTTGATGGCTTATAAAACTTTAGGATTTTCATTCTGATTGAAGGAGAAAATAAAAAACAATGCTATATGCGATGGATATATTGATTCTATTTACGTTTCGGGGGAGGGAACTAGACTGGAAGAGAGGACGTCATTCCCAACACCGCTTCATTTGCTCCCCTTTCACCCAAATAAAAAAGTCCCACCCCTCTACGATGAAAGCGATCCGTTTCCACTCTCTTTTTATATCAGATTAGTCAAAGGTTTTTCTTTCTTTTCACTTTTTTAAAAGAATTATTGAGCGTAAAAAAAATTAACTACATTTTGAGGACTTCATAATTTAAAAATCCAAAAGGCAGACACTGGAAACACCGCATTCTTCAATTAAATTGGCAAAAATGTTAAATTTCTCATAAAGAAATTTATTGCATTAAAGGGATCGTTTGGCCCAAAAATTAGATTTCTGTAGAAAATCACCAATCATATGGTATTTCGGTAGAAAACCACCAATATTTAGAGATTTCAGTAGAAAACCACTAGTCTTATGATATATCGGCAAAAAACCACCAGTCTTGTGATTTTTTCGGTTGAAAAATCACCAATCTTATGATATTTCGGTAGAAAACCAACAATCTTATGATATTTCGGTAGAAAACCACCAATCTTTGGAGATTTATGTAGAAAACCACCAAACTTTGGAGATTGCCGAAGGAAACCACCGATTTTCACCAAATTTGCACCACAGGGCGCCTTAGGAGGTTGGTGCTAGGAAAGTGACAGCGTTCCGCCCAAAATATTGTAATAAAAATATATGTTTCTTCAACATTAACATTTTTATTAATCATCTTATAATAATAAGTAATATTTTATAAAATAAGATGATTAATAAAAATGTAGTGTTGAAGAAACACACATATTTTTTTATTACATTGGTGTCAGAAGCGGTAAAAGACGAACTACCACGTGAAGACCAAGACGATATATAAGACGATGAATATGAAGGGTACGACGAACGGTAAAATTTCGATTTCTGGGAAAATGGCGGATTCGGGTACGAAGGTTCAAAATCAATTTGATGCACGAAGGGATCGATGTTTCAGTTGTGGCTTGAGGGGACATATGTCCTATGATTGTCCTCTTAAGAGTAGAGGGCCTAAATGTTTTTCGTGCAATAGATTCGGGCACATTTCATCGAGTTGCTCTGCCCTGAATCTAGAGAGGGCGATAAGGAGTTTGGTCGACCAGTATTTGAATGGGAACGACGCAGAGGTTGATGTTACGATTACAATTAAACATAAAAAGCCGAACGAGGGTGTTCAGAGGAAACCTCAAGTTGTCGGGGGAGAAGTGCCGCAAGCAGCTTGGCAGACAGTAAGAGGTAGGCGGCAGAAATCGAAAACTGATTTTGTGAAGGTCGACAGCAAGATTACTCCGGGTGGAACGAAGCCTTGGCTAGCGGCCCAAGGTGGACTCGGAAAAATAGAGCCTATAAGTGTCGAGCTGGAAGCTTTGAAGCAGGCACCTGAGGAAGAAGAGATGGAAAACAAAATAAGCGAAATTTGTCTAAAAAAATCTGAAGAGATTAAATGCAAGGACGAAAATTACCGGAAGAAAAAAGAGCAAAAGAAAAGAAGAAAACAAGAGAACAAAGAAAAGAGAGAAAAGGAGGAAGAAACGGTAGTAATAAGAACGATACGGGAAGAAGAGGGTGATCACAGTTTGAGAGCGAAAGCGATTGTTGAATTCGACTATGAAGCGATCGAGCCGGACGAGCTGACCGTCAAGAAAGGGGACGTTATAGTGGAGAGAGAAAGTAATAGTGTGAACATGATAAAGGAGGTGAAGCAGAAAGAACACGAGATAGCGCAGAAAGAACACGAGATAGCGCAGAAAGAGCTCAAGTTAGCGCAGAGAGAAGAACGCGTAGCGCAGAGAGAAGAACAGGTAGCGCAGAAAGAGCTCAAGTTAGCGCAGAAAGAAGAGGAATTGGCGGAGAAAGAAGAGGACATCTCTTGGAGAGAGAAGGAGATGTTCGGTGACTGAGAAGCCAACTTGACGATCCCCACCCCCCCACCAGGAAGGGAGAAATGTTAAGAAACATATGATTTTATAAAATAAGATGATTAATAAAAATGTACTGTTGAAGAAACACACATATTTTTATTACAATATGAACAGGTTTTTAAATAACCTTACTTTTAGCTGATTTTTGAGAAAATTCCAGTTTTGGAGGTTCTGCATCCCTAACTATAAGACCAGACCAGTTAGGTATTAGAATGAAATGATTCTATTTTGTTTTGGTGAAGAGGGAGCAACACGATCGTATCAGAAAACGTCTTATCTTGAGTGGTTTTCATGGTTCTCAATTTCTAAAACTTCAGAAGTTTAAATTGAGGAAGTCGTATTTCCATTTTGTTGTAAAACTCGATGAAGTTTACTCGTGAACAATTCCGTTTCCGAGATATCAATGGCTAACATCGAAGGGAAAGAGGGTTACAGTTCGGTGAAAGGATCGAGGAAACTCTTTCCGTCGGGGTATTAGCTTCGGTATCGTCAAGACTCCCCCCGTCCTTGATCCGATTATGTCATTACGTTAATGCCTCAAAGGCAAGATGGCCTCGCTTTAAGACGTCCATTTAAAAGGATCAACGGAAATAAAAACACATAAATGTTCAAAATTTATAAAATGCTTTAGTATTGAATAAAAGCTAATTGAAATATTGACAATTAATATGTGTCGAAAAATTAATTCAGAAAACACTTTCGTGAAGCAAATTCGGTCTAATTTTTTATTGCAAACGTGACCACCAGAGTGTTTTCGGCCCTAATAGTGCCTTTTACATATGCAAATAGGGGAGGTTTTATTAAAGCGAAAAAAGTTTTAAACGTACCTTTACTAGTGTAGTAATTAAAAAAAGTTTCATTAAACAGAGACTGGTATAGGCTGAACTTTAACTCTTTTGAAATCTGAAGCAGACCTTAATTTCTCAACACTTTAAAGCCACTCCAGATCTTTTTCAACTTCCGAGTTTTATCTATCTAAAGCCTAAATGAGTAAGTTATTAGTTTCGTTAGAGGTTAAGACACCAGAGAAGCCACTTTCCGAATGCTTAACGCTGACTTAATTATTGGGAACACTTTTGAAGGGGGAAAAAAGATGAATGTGACCAAAAAGTGATTTGGAGAAGAAAAACAAAGTTTGATTTCTATTATTCCTTTTGTAATTTTCTATTGTAATGCATGTAACAGTCATTTTCCCCCGGACGATTCTCATCTTTTTTCCCCCTTGTTGTTCTTCCAGATGATACTCCTTCATAGCGACGAAAAAGTGACTTTCATCTTTTTTTCCCCCGTCCCTTCATTTGAATTTTGAAACAAAAAGAAAAGATTTCTGTGTAAACAAATTGTTTTTGAAGTTCTTATTAATTTGTTGAGAAAAGAAGATCGATTCGGAAGGTTGATAGTCTTTTGTTGTTTGCGTGAGGGATGATGGTAACGACGTTAGAGGGTTACGAACAAGACTCGCGGGTCGTATCAGTCTTCATCTCAACGCTTTACACCAATTTCCCCCATTAGCTCGTTGATGGAGTATGTTACCGCCTACATCCTGAACATTCCAAGCCAAAACTCAAAACCATAAAATACAAGCCTTGTTCTCCCAAGATAAAATGGAAATGACCACATCATTGAAATAGCTTTCAAGAAGTCAATTAACTTGGTGGTGAATGATAAAACGTTGTTATTGCGCTCTCATAAAATAAGGCAATAAAAAGTAAAGTGTGTGCTTGCAATAAGATGTGGAATGGATGTTAAATGGTCCAGATTTGAGGGAAGGCTTTTACATCGTAGACCTTTATTGTGAAGATTCGGGGTCTCAATAGAGGTGGCTGGGGCAAGTGTCTGCTCCCTGAATCCAAATGAATCACATACAATGTCCTCCGGTTTTCTCAGAGACCTCCTTCCGTTACACTATACATTTCTATTCCGCCTCAGAACTCTTTTTATACAATTTTCTCTCTTTCTGCGGGGGTCTCTTTGTCCCCCGAACGCCCTCCACCAGTCGTTTCACCGAGGCTTTGTTGTTAATCTCTACTCTATTCACATGCTTTTCCTTTTGTGGGAGGCGTTAATAAAAAAAAGAGAGAGGAAAAATTGCCGTCGACGTAAAATCACAATTGAATTCCTGCCAGAATTTTTCTTCGTAGATGAGCAGTTTATGGGCTATTGGTGTACTTAGAGCAGAAATATTAGATGGACGAAGATTACGGCTGCAATTCTAGTCTGATCAATATAAAAATTTACAGATATAAACGTCAACATATTATCTTAAAAATTCCACAGGAAAATTTAGAATTTCTCAATATATCGATAGTTATTGATGTTTGTTGTTAAAAGTGCCATACTCGTCACACATCTTCACCAAAGTTTGATCATACCATGGCCTTAGGATGTTGGGGGGTACGAAGGTAGCAGCGTTCCGCCCCCCAAAAAAAGAGATATTTGGGTAGAAAACCACCAATCTTCAACTTTTCACTAAAAAAAGGTAATTTTTGACCATCGATATCTCCCGAACGGTTGAACCGATTTTGACTTTCAAATGCTCATTAGACGCAGAATTTAATAATCTTTCTTTTTTACTTCGTGGTTAAGTCGAGAAAACGCATTATTTTTCCGCTAAAGATAAAAAACTGAAAAAGGTGCTGAGTTTGGATTTATGGTCCTAGTGCCTACAAGAGAGCAAAATAAAATTAAGCCTAGGAAAAAGTTACAATTTGTAAAACTCAACATTCTCAGTATATTTTTTAAACATAATTAAAATATTTGAGAAATAAGAAGTTTAGATTTTCCTTTTTAATGAAGTATCTTAAGATTTATGAAGGAATTTAAAATGAATTAACCAAATAACAAAGACAAGACCTAATAAAAAGTTTAAAACAGATTTAAAAATGTTAATAAAAAAAATTCCTGAAAAAAGAAGGGGAAAAAAGTATTTGGATTTTATGAAGTTAAATTGTCCGTAAAATATTTATCCCCGAGTGATCCGAACAAAAAAAATTCCATCGGTTTCTCCAATCTTCCGTCAATCTGAACATCGAATAAAAAAAAAGTCCTGAAAATTCCGGGTCTCTTTTGTTTTATTGAATGATGTTTTGCTACAAGGGGGTATTGATGATGAAGGCGGCGCTTTTTTTCCTCCACCCTTTTCTCCTCTTTCGCCTTTACCATTAATCACAAACCGTGAGGGGGAGAAACTTTCCCCCTGCGAACCTGCTGACCAAGAAAAGGGGAAACGTCGTTTGAGACTTGTTACACCCCAGGACTTTCAGATAACAATCGGAAGACCCTCTTCAATCTAGATCAAGTGAACAACTCTTACTTTACTGATTACATCAACTTCCAACATTCAAACTCCTTTCAGACTCAAATCGTAAATTAGAAAACTCACAAATTACATAAAATTGAAGTCAAAACCGTCTCAAATCTTACGGAAAACCCGAATCTAGGTCGAGTTTGAAAAATGGTTTTAAGAGCCCCAGTCTAAAAGAGCTTAAAGTGCTTTAAGAGCCGACAAATGTAGAAACGTTTTACAAAGCTCTTTACTTTTTTTCGTGACGGGTCATTTGTTAAATTTAAAAAAAAAAATTAAACATTTTTTTTAACTTAAAATGTGCTCGTTAGGAAACTTGGCCATACCAAAAGGCACAATGGTCAATAGACCTTTCAATTCCTCAAACGTCCCTTTACGAAATAAGCTTCCATTTCAGTAATTTTCAATGTTACGATGTTAAACTTTTGTTATTTATGCCACGAATTTTGCAATAATTTAGATGCCGAACTAATTATGTACTGCAGAAGGCATTTACAATTAGAACAATTCGAGGAAAAACATTATTTTCTCATTTAGGAATATCGTGGGATCTCCATTTCGATTCGAAATCAATTTAGGAATCGTTTTGTGTTGGACCAATTTTCCACGATTCGGAAATGAATTTGTGAAAGAGAAGGTTAGTTAGTAGAAAGGAGAGAAAAGTTAATTAAAAACGTGCTTTTAAATACCGTTTAACCACATCTCTTAGATTGAAACAATGTGTAAAAAAATTTTTTTTAAAGACGAAAAATTAAAAATAAGTAAAAAATTATGAAAAAGTCGTTTTTAAGAAAATTTTTCCGATATCGAAAACCTTTAATTCTGAAGGCAATAAAGAAAATATGGCTCTAGAAGAAAATTAATCCGGTGTCGACATATTGGAAGTTAAAGGTTTCTTGTTAGGAATCCAATTTGTTACGACAAATCCGAAAAGGAGTAGGGGAAGGTAAAGTAAGTGATAAAGTTAGGGAATTGCTCAAGGTGAGGAGGGAAAACTTCCAACCTGTTGATTTCCGTTCTCTGGAGAGTTCTTTTTCTGTTTTCATCAAGAGTTCAACTTTAGAAAGTTAAGGTAAAAGAGAGAAATGAAATATTATAGAGGACAGAACATTGAGATGGCAATTTGAACATTATTTAAAATGAACTTTTTCAGATAATTCTGTACTAAAATGAATTTCTTTTTTGTTTTAGGGAAGGAGGCAAAGACTTAAATAGATTATTTCCTCCCCAGACTATAAAGGAACACCATGGTAAGTTTTTTTTGCAAGTTGAGGTCGTAAAACCTCGAAATACTTTGTTTTTTTAATTTTCAAGATTAATTTGTTGTCTACAGTCAGATTCTTAGCTGTCGCCACGCCTTCATCCAAGGAGGCTTAGTTGAAATTAAAATCTCCAGTCCTGAACCTTCTTGTCCCACAGGTAATTTCGTTTTTATAACCAAAGCTTGCATTTACCATCTTGTAATTTGTGTTTTACCTTCCCAGTTCAATGTTTAAACATCCAGAATCAAATCTATGTTTTATAATGAATTTCCAAGTAAAAAAAAATCAATATTAATTGAAAATTTTCATTAAAATCATCAAAGAGTACACGTATAAAATAAATAGCTTTTTCTCCCTTTGAGGGCTTATTTCATCCATATTTTTTACAAGGTAAAAATTAAATATAAATTGAATATTTCTTTCTACGTTTACATTCTGTATAGGTGTATTTTTCGATATTGAAACCTTTGAATAAATAATGAAATTGAAATGAAAAATGTTGATGCCAAGAGTTTTAGGGATTTTTTCGTCCATTAGATGCTCATGTAAAGTTTTAAATGTGATTAATTCTTGAGCCACAGGTGAGATCCACAGGTGTCGTCTTGTTTTATCATTAGGACTCAAATTACTCACGTTTCTCCTGTCCGCTTAGGAGGGAAAGAGTAAATGTACGAGATTAACATAAAGCAACATTGGGGGTGACATGTTGCCACGTCATTAAGGACGAAAATGGATTTTGACTGTGAAAAATGCCATTTTTATAAAGTGAATATTAATGGAAACTTTTGCACAAAAACCTTCTTTATACAAAAAAAGTTGCCATCTCCCATTTATTTCAACCAAATTATCCATAATATTAAGTAAACTTTCTGTGCATTATAAATGAGATTATTGAATTATCAGACATAACACGTTAAACACATTTGGTAAAATCCATGATTTAGTAGCCATTACTCTAATTAGAAAGCATGGAAGTTCAAAAGTTGGTTCTATAACATCACTTTTCAAAAATTGTTCCGTTTATTGATTCGTTTATTCTTTTCTTGTAGCATGGAAAGCCTTTTGAGAGTCTCAGCGGGATTCTATTTCATGGAAAGGAGTGCTATATACAAAATTAAATTACCTCAACAATATTTTGTAGCTAAAAATCGATTTTTGGTTAAGCAGAAGAATACTGAATGTATTGTTCCCTATAGGCTGTACGTATTAAGTCTAAGGGGGATGGCAAACTAGAAAGAGAGCGAATATCTAATTAGAAAGATTTTCTACCCAAATTCGTGTTTTTCGGTTTCTGACGTGAATTTTCTACCAATTTTCATTTTGAAAAATGATTTCGAATTTGAATTCTTTAGATTATTTGCCGTACTAAACGTTTTTGAATTTTTTAAAATAAATAATCAGTTTTTGGTAGAAAATTTCCATTTTCCGGGTGGAAAATCAAAAAAAGGGCCACCATACGCAAATTGCTTTTCCAAAACATAAACAATTCATTTTTCATAGTTGAAATTGGATCATTTTTGGGTGAGCTAGAAGGGCCCCAATATGCTACTTCTCTCTCTTTCTATTGAAATTTGCTGGAAAACTCCACTTGTCAATGACCTTAGCTTTACTTCTGTTGTGTTCTCGACTGTTACTACATAATAAGAACTTTGGATTTTATGATAAAGAAATTTTTTTATAAGATCATCGATTATTAGGTACGCCACTCATATTTTTCACGTGTAAAAAAGGTGGAAGGCAATTTGTATTTTTCATAAGTGAAATACGCTCTGTTCATTTGTCATTCGAGAATGTCATTAGTCTCACTCTAATCCTTCGTCCTGGAGCCCCCACTTGTCTGAGTTAGGACCGAACCCGGGATAAAACTAAAGATGGATTATTCATTAAAAATTCTCCACTTCTCCCCAGGCACTCAGGTGGGATTGAGTTAGTGTCTTTCTCTAATTTATATCCCTTTTCCCGACCTTTTACCCTCAATACCTATATTTCTTCGTTACTTAAAAAAATTTCAAAATCCTTTATTATGCCACCTTTCAGTCTTTCTCGTTCCCCCTCATTTCCTGAGACCATTGTCAACAGGCGCCTTATCATCAGGGAGGCCTCAACAATGCGACGAGAGGTGTTTTATCTCTTGTGTCATGTCCTCCCCCTCCACCTACATCGAAAAGGATTTGCCGAACCACTGTCAGAGATAACACATTTGACAATGTCCCACCTCAACCCCTTCCCATCAAAACCTTCACGTTTTATAAACAAAAACCTTTTTTTCGATAAAAATCGTAAAAATTAAATAACGTCCAATAAGCGATAAAATCATCGTTTAAAGTTCCAAGCTACATAGAAAGTTCGGGATGGTGATTAGAGGGGAAAAATTGGGAGTTTTATTTTTGTGTTGGCACTCCTGCGTCATTATAAACTATAACCTTCACAATGTGAATGAATGATTTTAATTTTAATTTTTACGCTGATTAAAAACAAACAGGAAAAAAAGGAGGAGTGTTTAAAAATTATTCATATTGTAATAGTCAATGGAAACTCGATTGTAAAGCGTAATTTCCTCTAGTAGCATTTCGGCTGCTGTTTGAACAGTCCTTATTAACCTTTATGGTCGAAGTCGTTGGTCGGATCTAATTTTCTGCGAAATTCAACTCAAGTGGGCCTCGCCCGTTCGCGTAATAACAAATCCCACGTTGAAATTAAAGCGAGTCTGTTTACCGAGTTTATTAACGCTTAAATTAGGTTTGGATCGTGCATTAGCCGAGGCTCTGGTGAGTGGCATTGTCAATTAGCGTGAATTGAATAAACCATTTACGCTAATTTTTAATCACATAATTAGGATTTAAAAAAAGAATTATATTCAAAATAAAATTCTCGTCACTAAAAAGAACAAAAAGACAAATATAGGAGTTGAAATAATCGAATAACCTGACGAACTTTTCGGTTTGTCACCAAAAAATATCCTCGGCTGATTGTCAGTCTTGATTGGACTTTTTCGAAGTATGGCATCCTTGATGACATCCAATACGGTATCAGCTAGAATAAAATTTAGATTTTAAAATAAACTTAACTAATTATTACGATATGACGTGATTAACGTTGATCCTGAAAAATCGTATCCGTCGCCACCATTATATATATAATCAGACAAAATCATATCGAATATCATATCATCTTCGATGCTTTTACGACTGCCGTCTTTTTCGAAAACAAACCCTTGAATCGCCTCCCCTTTCACATCAGGATAAATGACATTTAAATCTAAAAAATTAAATACATAAATAAATTTTTCGTTTGAATCATGAAAATTCCTACTTGATATTTGTAAAAATCCTCCGTGGTTGAGTTGTGCATGAGAATGCATTAAAAGCGCTTTAAGGGTTGAGCCGTTTAAACTTATATGATGGAAAAATCCAGGAAATGGAAATATCGTCAGAATATCACCGTAAGTTAGGTTTCCTAAACAATTTTTTTTTATTGATTTCAACGATTTCACGGTTGAGAAATGAAAATAAGTACCGGCGTTTAAACTATTGAGCGGAGCTGAACTTCTGATATTTCCACCGTTAACGATCGCTATTGGCTTAAATTTGCTTTTCAAGGAGTCATTTCTTGATTCTAGCTGTAATAAAAGTAGATAACTAAATAATTTTTAAAATGTCGAAAGATATTAAAAAGGGCGAAATTCCAACATAAAATCCTTCTTTGGAATCCAATGGAAAAAAATTTTTCCTCAAATTCTTTTAAAAATAACAAAAAAATTAAATTAAATTTTTCCCACCCTATAAAGTAATATTAATAGGGTTTAATTTAAATAAAAGCAGTAAAACTTGACAAATTCGTTGGAAGAGGAAAATAAAAAGTTAAAGTAACTGGATCTATCAAACGTAAAGACTTATAACAATCTATACTTACAAATTCAGCGACGGAATCAGTAAAAAAATCTCCTAAATTGCACTCTTTGGAACGACACACTCCGTCAAGGTCGACGGATGTTTTACCCACAACTGTGGCCCCGAGCCCTTTTATTTGTTCCTGGTACGGTCGAAGTACATCCAATACTTCTTGGCCTATTGAAAGAAAATTTATCGACTCCATAAATCGAGATTAATGTTACTTTGAGGAAAGTTTCGGGTCATCAAAACCGGATTTCCGGATGCATTTATCAATTTCTTGGTCGAATCGTCGAACTCCAGCTGGAGAACGCCAACGTATTTCGTATATCCGTAAGCCTGTACGACTGGAACTTCTTTCCCAGACCGCTGTTTGACCATTGTAGGGTAGGGACCGACGGGAACTTCAATATCAGGAGGAGTACCTTCAAATTATTTAACAAAAAAAAATTAATTAATTAACAAAACAAAATAGAATTCGTTCGAATAATAAAAAGCAATACATAATTGAACATGTTCGTTTATAAGGGTTTTTTTTGTTTTTTTTTGCGGATTTTTTTAAACCGAACAGTGAACAGTCCTTTGTATTTTTTAGTTCTTCAGTTTCACGGGATAATAACACATGAAAGGGCACTTTTCAAAAAAACGTTTGTTTTTGCACGATCGTTTGTACAGGGTTCAAACCGCTGTAATAATACAGGCACCTGAAAACCCCAGTATAAATGGAGCAACGATATTTTTAGTGGCTTTTTACAAGGATCGTTAAGGTCCTGTTGGTTTAGCTTACCTGAATAGACGAAGGTGTCTGTGTGTCCACCAATGACGACGTCGACATCTTCGACTTCGCGGGCGATTTCGAGATCCTTTTCCCACCCTGAATGCCCGACCGCGATAACAACATCGACACCGTCTTCTTTCAATTTTTGAGCTCCTTTTTTCAAACATTCGATTTCATCCGTAATCTTCACTTTCCCTACAACGGACAACACCTTCAATTTTATTTATAAAACGTTCATTTTCCTCAATAAAAACAATAACCTTGGTTTCCGGAAGGAGATAACCGATGACTCCGATCGTTCGGTTATTAGAAAGGGTCACAACAACGTCTTTTTGATAAATAGCATTTTTGAAATCCTTATCTTCTGAACCGTCGACGTTACAAGCGACAACTGGCTCTTTGATTTTTTCCAGATATTCTGATAGCTCTTTAGGGCCAAGATCAAATTCATGATTTCCAAGGCTCTGAAAATAATACAATTCAGTTTTTTGTTCAATGATTAAATAGGACAAGCACGTCATGGAACAACAGCTAATAAAAAAAATTCTTATTTAAAATGAAATAAAGTTATAATGACTTAAAAAAGTTTTATATTTTAAAATTTTTTTGTTATTTTGATCTTTCAACTGTAAACATTCTGTAAAAATTCAACTGTAAATATGCTGAAAAGTGACTCTGAAATTATCCTACCATAACAAAATATTTTCTTCTAAAAAGAGTTTTATATAAAAAATAGTTAAAATACTTCTCACAGATAGGTCATTAATCAAAATTTCCTTAATTTATGAATTACCTAACATCCTATTTTCTTCTTCAGACAAATAGTGTGATTCATAAACAGGTTTTTAAAAAAAATTATTAATTTATTGCGATTTTTTAAATAAATTATTCATCAGCACGATTCACAATGAATAAAATATTTTAAAAAAGTTAAATAGAAAAAAAAACACAAAGTTAAATTGTGTAAATTTAGGGAAGTTTCTAATGGAAAGTGACATTAGTTTAGCCTATATGAATATTCAATAAGAAGCGGCCTTCGCTCATTGTGCAAAGCTTTAGAAGATAAATGTCAGGTAATATGAGTTTTAATTATAAATGTTTACATTGTTCTTTTTATTTGACTTCTAGGTAGATATGAGATGAATAACAATGGAGGAGCCATAAGTAAATTTAAACCGCGTGGACAATAAAATGTTTAAGTTGAGGCCCTTCTTAATACATATTGTAATAATTCCTATTCAAGAGGGACGCAGTACATGTGGAATAAATTATTCATGGACAAGACGAGGGTTGTTTTACGAGGGAAACACGATGGAAGCTCGTGAAAGCTCTTTATGCTTTACGTTTATTCGAGTTTATTGTTCGTGTGATTTTGTTTGTGATAAATACCATGGCGTCGATGCCCATTCGGGAGATGATGCGATAAAGGATGTCTGTTTTGAAGATGGCGAACAATGGAGATCCTTGGAAGTTGTCGCCCGCGTTGAGGAAAAGGGTGTCGTAAGGGGTTGATTTTCTTCGGCTCTTTACAAATTCGGCGACGCGTGCGAAACCGCCGTAGCATTCGGTGTCCGGCTTGCAGACCCCTGTCGTTTGGCTTATCTCTTCGAAACGAGAATGCATGTCATTCGTGTGGAGAACTTGAAGGCGGAACGTATAAACGCTTTCGAACACATAAGCGAACAAAACAAAACATTTCAAAATCGAGCGCATACTTGACGAGAACTAACGTGACTGAAAACAACGTTTTTATTTTTTGTTTATTTTTCCCTTCCTTTATACCAATTAAGTGCGCAGGCGCGAAAAATAATTATTTCAGGGCCACTTTTAGAACAGAACAGCTTTCAGCTTTGACTTTCTGCTTAACTCGGAACCTGTCTTGCTTTGTCCAATTACTACAAGAATACTTAACAAGGTCACCTTGTCTTAGAAATTTAATATCTAAAAATAGATTGAAATAAAATGACTCGTTGCAGAGGATCTATGATTGTGATTTTTATAAGGAAATATTATGTGTGACTAATATTAATAACCTATATGTAATCCAATTTTCTGTACAACAAGAAAAGAGAAAATCTAGAGGAACCTCACATTTGACGTCTCCCTACTAGCTAGGGTTGACAACGTGAAGTGAGGAAGGTGAATCGTTTTTACCCCTTTTTTTGTTGTTTTTTGACGGAAAAACCGAGGTTTTTGACCATTAAGGAAATTGGATGACCTTTTTTTAGATTTTTACTGAAAAACCTTTAACTTTTCCCATTTTTAAATTGTTTTTGGACGAAAAAAACGATTATTTTTATTAGTTATTTTCTTATCGGATTTCGATTTTTTGCCCAGTTAGAGTTTGTGGAAGAAAAATGGAAGAAAACCCCAATTTCCCATGATTTGGATGAAAAATTAGTCCTTTTGGCCCAGTTTATCAAATAAATATAGTCCTTCTGACTATTTCTGGTGCCCTCAGACTTAATTGATCTTCTGATGATTGCTCTACATTAAGAGCTCTAAAACGATGTACCAATTTTGTTAATTTTTAAATAGCAAAAATAATTTTAGAACAAAAAAAAAACTTAGTGGGCTAAAAAGTTTTCAAGTAATCCTCTCCGCTCAAGTGGAAAAGCGTGTTGGAAATTTTTTTTTTCTTTAATGGAGTTGAGAATTTCAAGCGGACCTTTTTTTATTTTTCCTTACCTCGCGGATCTCAATTAGTATTATTATTACACTTTTAACAGAGGAGAAGGCGATTGAAACAATTAAGACGAAAAAGAGAAAGTTAAAAGGTGTCCAAGTAACAAAATTAACTGTTTTAAGTGGCAGAAAAACGCCATCATAATTGGATGTCAAGTAGCACTGACAGATCTTGAGAATTAAAAAAAAATTAGATTTTTTTTTTCATCCTCTTTAAAATTACCTACGTTAATCTAACCAGATAGCAAATTAATCCATCGGATAAAATTAAAATGCATAATTAATTTTGTCACGAGCCTTGTTTAATTAAAGTTACAAGTACACGGCTTATTAAAACTATAATTTTTTAAAAGGCAATATTTTATGGCATATTTTTTTTAATTATATTTTTAATTAGCACTAACACATTTTCATATACGTTTTGTCACTCACCCGAAAACTATTGGTCAGATCGAGACAAGACATTTTTGATTGTTTGACATCATTTTAAATTTGCAGATTGATTGTTTTATACAAAAATAAATATTTAACATTATGATTCATGAAAAGACATCAAATACTTAATTTCACTGTCATGTACCTTTTTAGACGATATTAAAAAAACGTCATTCCTTACATAATATAAGATACGCTTTTTATTTTTATTAATATTTTATTTTCTTGTCAAATAAGAATTCTGAAAATCTCTTCCTTATTCGGGTCCTGAAAGGAAAATATAGGGAAATTCCCGAGAATCCTTCAATGATCAAATACTTGTAGCATCTTTTACTATAAAAGAAGATCGTAAAGCTTATTATAGGACGGAAAGAAAAAAATTTAATAAAAAGCTTCGGAATATTAAGTTACAAAAATAGATTAAAAAGGTGGTCTAAATTAGAATGCGATCTTTTGATGGTTAATTCCGCGTGTTTGGATCCGACCCCAAATTCGGTCCGGTTCGGGTTATACAAATCTGTGCATCTCTCGCATACTAATAGGATTCGATGGTTACCAGGGGCCTATCAAAAAGGGCCCTTGATAAAGCCCAATATCCCTATTGAATCAGTATTTCAAGTTGGATGGAATTTTTTTTTCAATAACTATCGTTTTTTGAATAATGTAAAGTCCTCGAACAAAAGCTTGAATACGGGTAATACATTATTGATGTTCCGGCTCATCATATACACAGGCGGAGACTATCAGGGCCTTTTCGAAATTCATATATTCACTAAAGGAAAAAAATGAAACATTTGTTATACTTTAAGTTATTCGTAATCCATCATTAAAAACAGTTTATTATATTTAGGTATTCGAGTAATCTCCTCGGAGTACCAGTTGACTGAAAAGTCCGTCCTGAATGGCGGTGGGAAGGGAAAGGTTCGTTTTACCTCTATACATCAAGGAAAAGCCACTCATTAGGCTTTAAGGGGATTTAAACCCTAATTGGGTTTGTATACGTAATTGAGATCGAAGGAATGGTAACTGCGGGGCAAGTGGGTAAAAAAATTTTTTCCTTTTTAAAAAATTATGTTTTATCCAATATTATGGTAACTATTGGTGAGTTGTAAATTTTGATTGTTATTATACAAAATATCGAATTGACGTATGGAATGTTATATTGCGGTATTTCACATAGAAGTTGAAGTATTGACATTAATTAAATTTTCAAACGAAAAAGCGTGTATTGTTTCGCTCATGGGATATACAACGTGAAACATTATGCACTGTCAAATGCAGCGGTGGATACAAAAGAAAGGGGTGGGAGGGGCGCGCGAATGGGATCCCGTTGTTTCCCTACCGAACGTCAATCCCGGAAAGTACGTGAACGTAAAAAAACAATTAAAAACTGCCTTCCGGGCCCCCCTCATCTGCACAAGTTATTGTGACAGCGAAATGGAGTTTTGAACTTTTTTTCTGAGGTGGAAAAAAAAAATTTGCTAAAAGAGAGGAAAAACCGCAGGACACACGTAGGGGAAACATTTCAAATATTGATATTAACAACGAGGTAATATTTACTTAAAAAAATATGACTCATGAAAGCCTCGTTTTAACAAACAGGAAAGGAGCTAAATGAGAAAAAGTAGACCTTTCCACCGACAAAAATTTAAATACATTTTTAACTATTGAAAAAATGTAAATCTTTACAAGTGATATTGCTTTCATAAATGAGATAGGGATAACAAGAAATATTGTGGCAGGATCAAAGGGAATCTGAAAAGTTTTTACCCACCCTCTTGATATTTTTCCTTTTTCCCTTCTCTACTCAGGTGCACAAACTGAGCATTGAGTAAGACGCCCGAGGGAGGAAAAAAAAGATTTATATCAAACGGTACTCCCTCAAGAACTTCGGTGTGGTTTCATTAGAAAAATGGAGTGTCTTAAAAATAATGTTTAAAAAAAATTTTTTTTTCTCCAGTTACTCATCCTTGAATAGTTCTACACTCATTTTTGATTCAAGAAACAAAACTCAGAATCATTATTACATTAATGACAATAAAAAATGACAAGTCATTATGTATTATAAAAAAATTATTGTGATTCTCATAAATAAAAAAAATTTTCATTGTTACTTTGGACAAAAAGAACATAACGAAATGAACTAAATTAACTGAACAACAGAAAAAAAATTGTTTACGCTTTGTCACTCAAAAGTAAAAAGGTTTTTTTGTCATAGTAAGTAATCATTTTTTTAAGACTAAAAGAATTATAGTCAATTTCGCGAGCTTTCAGTTTTATTCTCTTAGGGCAGAAAGAAAGAAAATATGAACAAAAAAAAAATCTCTTTCAAGTTATAAACGAAATTGAAAAATATGTTGATTTTCCTCTTGGCATCAATTTTATTCATTTTTAACCTTTTACGTTTTTATTTAATTTTTCAATGTTTACTTTTTTTCTCTATTATATTATTATTTAATTTTATTAAAAGGTAAGAAAAGTATGGATAATAGACATCAAAACTACTCTGTTTCATAAAATGCTGTCCCCAAATGTTTGGCTTTAAAGTAGTTTTACTACCCTTTCTATTCAATTTGTTTGCTTCCAAAAGAGTTTATCCTTAAATGTTTTAAAAAACACCCAAAATAGCTTTAGATAGGCAGAGTAGTTTAAAATAATCCTACATCTTTGTGTCCCTGTGTTCGACCCTAATCCTTTTATATGTTATCAATTAAAGAAACCAAGAAAAAAAAAATTTGTTGCTCAACAGAGTTGGGTGGTCACGCCAAGGGTGGCGTGAGAGAATCAAGCATGAGTCATGGCGAGATCCTCCCCAAGGCTTCGGACCTACAGGTCACAATCCACAACAATCTTTTTTATTTTATTTTATACTATCGTATACACTGAGTCTTTATTCTACAAATGTCTTCTTGTACTATTAGAAAACACTTTGCACCCAAAGTAACAAAGAAAATCCGGGTTTGATATTAGATGACAAAGCTGCACAATGTCTCTTGAGGGCTTGGAAAGTGGATTTTTTTACACTTTTACACTTCTTTTTCTAAGCATGTTTTTTATTAAGCATTTTTTTTAAGTGAGGAACAGCACTGGGACATACAATAGCTATAGTTTGGCATGTCTGGAAATAAGAATAAAGCATGAAGGATCACCGCTTTAAGCGCACTTTGACCTCTGTGGGTCAATTTTTCGGAATTTCGGAAGATTGAGGACGCAAAAATGCTCGAATTTGATTTCGTTTTCCCGATTACAGTAAATAGAACTCCCAAATTGTCTCAGATGCCGAAGTTGCCGTCCCTTAGCAATCTAATAAACGTAAATTGAATCGAATCGATTTCCGAAGAATATTAAATTCTTGACAGAGATGAACAGTTTATTTCGTACTCTAATCGAAAGGGTGGGGATTATTTTCGGGAAAAGAAACAAGATTACCTTCTTTACCTTTTTTTTTAATTTAAAAGAACAAAAAGGCAAAAGAGGTCGATGATTAAAGGGTGTTGAATAAACACCTGTGAACGCTTAAAACGTCACGCGATATCGTCACGATAGCCATTAATAAATTTAGACTCTCGAGGGAAAATTATTCAGTGAATGAATACCGTATGAGCCCATGAAGAGCTTTTACATGGAAATTATTATTTGTTTGAATTTTAAGCAGACGTGTTTATTCAGGCTTTTTTCATTCTCGGTTTTAAGCCTTTGCGGTCAAACCATTCCAGCTTCATTGAAAATGCATGAAAAAAGGGGAAAATGGAAAAATTCGCATGTTTCAAAAGAAGTCGGTGGTAGAAAGCGTTTTCCTGTCAGACATTACAGTGCTTTAACTTCGATTTTAGTCGCCATTCGAGCCAATGTGGATACTGTGCAGCTTGTCAAAAAAATAAAACCCAAATGACAGATAAAACTCGTCATAAACTTTTTTTTGGTCCACCCTCTCCCCACAAGACAAAAACACTTTCAACAGGTCTGCTGGGTTGTTGTGGTTTGTCTTGCACGTTTTCTCATCTTTTCAGTTTTTCCTTCATAAATTAGCATGAAGCATGATTTTACGAAATCGATTTTTGGATAATTTATAGCTCAAAATATTGACTTTAGTAATTAATTAACATTTAACACGTAATGCCTATGAATTACTTCACTACATGACGTTAAAGGCTATTCAACCCCATTTAATTTTAACGATATTACGACAGTGGTTGTTTATCACCCCATTCTCAAAATTCGAACATGGAGGAACTAATTTAAGGCGTTGTTTGCATATTTGAAACACCTTTTATGTTTATTAAATATAAAGAAGATTCATTTTGTTTTTTTTTCTTCGTCATACAAATTTACAGGACGATGACTGCAATATGTTTCGTCTGCAATTTGCCGATCCTGAGCCACCAAGTAGGTCTGGTTTGGCAGGGAGGCAACGGATGGGACGACCTCGTCAGGGAGCAGCTGGAAGAATCCACTCTGCGTCAAAGGTAATTTTTTTTTTAAATAATCTCTCAACAAAACTTTAATTACATCATGTTTATTCATGAAATTTTTAAACAATAAAACATAAACCTTTCTAAAACCTTTTTAAATTATTCAAGACACGATTTTCTAAAAAAAGTGGAGATTGTTAAGTCTGGCGTAATCTTGTCTGGATTACTTGAGAGGAAAATGGTTTTCGGGAACAAGAAAGAAAATAATTGTAAACAGAGAGCTTAAATCCTAAACTTTTCTAGTCTTTTAATTTTAAGTATAAAGTTGAAGGTTTATAAAGAACGATATTGAATTATTAACTTCTAATTATTTTTTAAAAACTTCAGTTAGGTTCTAGTTGAGACTAAAGTTAGCTTCGTGTTCTTTTTATAGTGTTGAAAGACGAAACTAATTTAGGAAGTGGGATTCCTATTAAAAATTTAATTAGTTTCAATATAAAGTAAAAAACAAAATATATTTTGTCAATATAAAGGTAAAGGGTGTGCCAGGTAGAGTAGCCCAGTCGATTATCTGCCAGATTTTTGACCTGACGAAAAAATTATGGAAGTAAACCCTTCTTAGATTTTAGCAAAAAAATCGATTGGGAAGAAATAACTTTTGGATCCGACATACAGGGTGCTCAAGAAAGACCTTAACTTTGTTATTTTGAATAGAAACCCTACATTTTGACGACGGAGTTTAATTCCGCCCTTGATTTCCAGTAACCTTTACTTAAAACACTTTTTGATAGGACGAAACGTTCTGGAGTTATGAACACTTTGGCTGGACCAGCAATCCCTAATTTCGAAACGTTTGGTCCTATCAAAAAATGTCTTAAGTAAAAGTTACTGAAAATCAAGCGTAGAATCGATTTCCATCGTCAAATCTAGAGTTTGTATGTATTTTAAAATAACGAAGTTAGGGTCGTTTTGGAGCACCTGTATGTCGGAAAAGTTATTGATTCCAATCGATTCTTTGCTAAAATCTAAGGGGAGTTTACTTGGATACTTTTCTTCGTAGGTGAAAAGTATGGCAGATAACTGGCTGGTTCACTCTAGCTGGCACACCCTGTCGACGCTGAATTTGAAGTTCTCGAGAGATGATTTTTTGTTTTCCTAATTATTGGTTGAACCCTTGAAGTGGCTTCTAATGGTAGTTACAGAAGTGATTCATAATTCAAGAAGTTGGCAAATTTGTTCGTTTTGAGCCTTAAAAGAGGAGATAAGCCAAAACTTGAATTTCCAGCCGTGTTGTTTTTCGTTTAAAACTAGAGGATCTGAGCCGTGATAAACTTTTACGGTCGAATTTCGCATCCCTTTTCATTACGCTTATTTTTAACTTTAAAAGGTAAGATCGCGACTTACGTAAATGTCGTAATTATACGGCTTCAACTTAAATTAAGTGATTACCATTTGAGAGAGTTTAAAACGGGAAAAGGGGTTAAATCAAGTTGTTCGGAATTAATTTCGAGTGTGGGAGGAGGTCGAATAAAGGGGCTTAAAAACAAAGTGAAGGAACTCCCGGGAGTCTTCAGGCTAATCAACAAGTGCCTTTTCCCAGTCAGAAGTTACTCGGCTTCGTTTAATCTCTCAGGAACGTCCTCAAGGAAGAATAAAATACGGGAAACGAGTAAACAATCGAATCTACAGGTAATCGATAGGGTAACAAAAGCGGAAAGCTTTTTCTTAAATAAATACTTTTCCTTCTACTACCCTTTTCCTTAAGTACCCTTTTGAAGCATACAAAAAAAGAAGAAGAAAAATGTTTTATGCAGCATGTCTTGCTATTCTACTCAAGATGTGGTTTAATGCACTGACCTTTTTTTTTGCTAACAGGGTTTGAATGTCCCTTTAGTATCAGTTTTTCCCATTGATTCTTTTTATTGAACAAGCAAAACAAAACTCCCTAATAATAATATTATTATGAAAAATGTAGGTAGTGTAAAAAACAATAAACTAAGGTTTTTTTCCCCTAATTTTTAAGAAATAAAGGATTTCTTAGACCTAATTAAATTAACTAAGTCGAGCAGAAATCGGTTAAGGAGCTTTTTATCCCCTCATCCGGATCCTTGAAAAAATTGAAGGTATTTTTTTTTTCGTAAAATAATTTTTTTAAGCACTGAAAAACAGGAAAAAAAAACGAAAAAAAAATCTACCTTGTTTAAAACCTTGTTAAAAAGTTTGTTTTCTTATCAAAAAGCTTCAAAATCTGCCTGAAAAGGGTCTTTCTCGTCGAAAAACCTTCAAAATCTGTTTAAAAAGTGACTCAATTCGTCAGAAATCGCGAAATGGCCGAGAAACAATGATTTGAAAAATGCTCAAATTTTTTTTCCGATCTCTATCCGTTGGTTAGTTTTTCGGAGAGAGCCTTTTTGAGATTCAAATCTTTAAACGGCTTTATCGCGGCCATCTTTTGACCTATTTGACATTTTTTTTTAAATCGCAGATAACTCGAATACCCTACATTTAAGAACCAAAATATTAGTCTTAAAATGTAGCCCCGAAAATTCTCATGCGATTTCATAATAATATCTTCAAGTTTGCCCCAAAAATGGCCAAGATACAGCCATTCAAATTTTGGTCCGATTTCGATCCAATGGTTAGTTCTCCGGAAAACGCCTTCTCTGATCTTTAAAAGGCTGTATCTCGGCCATTTTTGGTCCAAAATAAACAAAATTATTATGAAATCGCATGAGAATTTTCCGAGCTACATTTTAACAATGATATTTTGTTCCTGAAATGTACAGTTTTCGAGTTATAAGATTCCTTAATTAAAAAAACTAATATTCTTAATTTATTTGGTCAAAAAATTCATTTGGTATTTAAAAAAATACCTTGTCAGCTAAAGTGAACAGGGCAGAAAATAGTAAAAGCTTTTCTTTCACTCTCGAGGGGCCCATTGCTACACCGAAAATATTCAGTGGCTGTCGCTTTTCATCCTTAAGTAAATACCTTTTACACCTCCACCCAAGGGGATAAGTGTAGAACCTCTTACGGCTAAAAACAACCCCCACCTTTTCCATCAACTTTTCTTTCGCTCCTATCCCTTTTTGGGAAAACAAACCGTTAAAAATAAACGTTGAGGTTAAATAGAAAGGACTAATTAGCTCGAGTGAGAAGGGGGGTAAGATAGGACCGAGAAAATTAATCCGCTAATTTTCTAAGTGGAGATGGACCGGGGGAACGGGGCTAAAAACGGTCCGAACACAAAGGAAACGTATTTTCTGGTAATCAGATTAAAGAGCTTTTCAACCGATTAGTTCTCTAAAACGAACCATGCGGGTTTTAAACCTAACAGGATTTAATTTTTTTCTCCTAACCTCAATGAAAAAATCCCTTTGTCTCCATTGTCTAATTTTGTATTTAAAATTTTTTTTTTGTTACTACGTGAGAGGAAGCTTATCAAAAATTGAGCCAGGATTACTCATAGCCTACTTTCCGCCTTCTAAATTATTCCAAGCCCTTGAGGTTCTAGCAAAATTAACAAATTGAAATTAAATGAACTACTACATAAAATATTTCTCCCTTTCTATTGTTGTTTTAATGAGCTCTCCGGGTCAGAAACAATATTAATTTCTATGTTAAACCAACTCGTAATTACTCAACTCGAAAACAGTTCATGAATTTCATGTATTATGGAATTTAATTTTATATATTGGAATGTTTAACGAAACGTTTTTTTCCTTGATGCTTCAATTTAATTTAAAAGGCTAAAGCGGATATGAAATGCTCCTTTTTATTTAAAAGTATAAAGACATAACAGGTGAAAAATTAGATCCCATCCTTCTCATAAATGGGGTTTTGAGCGAAAAGGAAATGAAACTCGAAATGGGTTTTGTTTGTTTAAAAAGAAGAAAACGTTTATGAAACTTGAGGCAATCCGAGGTTATTAATAAGCTAAATTATCAAGTTTGAGGTATATTAGTTTCGAGATCAATTAGGATCGATTCGACATCCCTTTGACCCTGTAATGATCCTAATTAGAAGGGGATGAATTTTTCCAAAACTGTATCCATTACTAAACCAGGTTTAATATACGAGACGGGTAAGTTACCGTGAACTCGTTATATTAACGTATAACCTTACCTAAAGTTTACTTTATACAAAACTTAATTATTATATTCTGACATGCTTACCCTTCATAATGGACGTGTAATTTCAGATGGGCAAGTTTATTAAGGGGTGAAAAAAGATTTTGAGTAATTTCGTTGAAAGGAGATTAGTTAAACTTCAAACAACCTTGGAAGATTTAAAAATTTAAACTCAGTTTTTTATTCTTCTCTCGCGGAATATAAACTAAGTCGACCACAACCGGTTGGTTACCTGGGCCAAGTAACGTTTTGCATATAAAATATGGAACTGAGGTTTATTTATTATTCATCGACAAAGGGGAAACGGATGTTTAGCATTCAACCCCTAAGTGCGACTTAATTTGCGATCAAAATTCGTTCCGGCCTTTTAATTCAATTTTAATGAGGGCGAATTTTCTTCTTTTTATGCTTGTTATTATGGTAAATGGGTGTAAATTGGGCGGAGTGACATAGACGTGACTGGGGATCAGATATGATGGAGCGTCCTGAAATCAGTGAGAGCGTTATCGTTTAATTCCGTTTTATGGAGGAGGGTCTCGTTGATCAGAGAGGAGGGTCGTTAAAACTTTTCATCGCTCAGTTCGCTTTTCCTGATGGTGATTTCGACCCTTTGAAACCTTTGATTTTGAGTCCGAACTATTTGGAACGTTTATCGTAAAAGGGATCGCTAAACCGTAAAGCCTTTTTTAATCAGAAATTCCATTCATCAAGTTCTGTGTCGAAAAAATACCTACTAATGAACGAAAAGAGCAGAAAATGGCGATTAAAGTTGAGTGAAAAAGGTTTTGTTTGATATGAATTTTTTTCTTTTTAGGTTGGGTCCAGGTCGGAGGGACTCGGCTGCGCAGATTACGACGGTTTCGCCGCCGACGGAAACTCGAGAGACGTCGCCGCCGCCTCAGAGGAGGCGACGAAGCAGTTTGGCACAGTTGACGGATATACTTCGCGAGTGGGGAGGCTCGACGGGGAAAGGCGGTCGAGGTAGCAAACAAGCACAGCTCGTCCGAAGGGAGACGCTTGCGGATTTGGCCCGGAGTCTCCCTTGGTCGCGTCAACCTCATGCTGGAGAGCTTCGGAAAAGGAGGGAGTCGTCTGCAGACTCCGGGGTCAAGTCTGGTTCAAACAAGTCGTCGTCGGCCATCTCGGATATTAGGTCGGACATCGCCAAGTTGTGGGGTTCGAGGAGGGAGAGTACGGTTATAGTCGCGAGCTCGACACGTCGCGGTTCGGGTGAAAGTTCGAGAAGCGGAAGGCGAGATAGTACGGTCTCCGGTTCAAGAAGAGGCTCCGGCGAATCTTCAAGGAGCCACCATCATCACCATCACCGGTCTACAAGAAGAAGAGCCGAACAGCAAAGACCGAGCACTTCCTCGACTGCTTCTGACGCAGCACCGCACGCTTTTGAATGTATCCCAACACCTACGATAATCACGAGTTCCGTAACCCCGCCTTCCGTTTCTCCTTCTGCACCCCAGTCAACCCCTTTTAGCGCGAGCTCACCTACTACAACGGCTCCTCCTTCAGTACCCCCACAACAGCCTCAAAACCAAAACAACCAGCAACCCACGACCCCTTCGCAGCCTCACCCCCTCCTGGGAACCCGACGCGACTCGACCACTCAAGTAAAACATTCCCAATATTCCAAATACGGACACTCCCATCATTTTAACAGACATAACTCACAGGTGTACTACAAAGGGAGGCGAGATTCACGAAGCCACGCGTCGCCGGAGAGGCGGCCGAGCACGAAAGATGGAAAATTCCCGAGACTGACCAGACAAGGGACTGCGATCGACGAAAGCTGGCCTGGCCAGGGTCGCCGAGGATCGCAGCCCACTCTCAGTCCAGACCCCGAAGAACTCCAAGGGAGAAAAGCAAGAAGAGATTCTTTATCACCCGATTCCGCAAGTTGCGCAGCTAACCGTCCTTCACGAAGAGATTCCAGAGCCAGGTAGTCCAACAAAAAATTTCGAAAAATTTTTCAACCTTATTCTTTTGCAGCCGATTGAGTCCAGATAGAGGAGGAGATCGAGAACCAAGTCCTAGAAGAAGTAGATTAAGACGTCAATCGACATCTATAATGGGACGAAGAGGTTCACGTTCCCCTCGCTCCCCAGAATCATCCTCGACGTGCTCATCACGTGACGCGAGCCCATGTAAAGGTCCTCCACCCCCTCCGACCCACGCACCAGCCATCCGAAGACAATCGACGACTGAAGAAATCCTCATCGCCCGCGGATTCCGACGTCAAAGCACCACAGAAGAGATGATCCGATGCCGCAACTTCCGAAGGCAATCATCCCAATCAGACGACTGTACGCGCTACAGAGGCCGAAGAGATTCCAGCGCACAAATCATCGATGGAACCCTAGCGACCATGACTGTCGAAACCACCAGCACCTTTTTTGACTCAAGCACTCAGACTGGTAAGAAAATATTTTCAAATAACATTATTATTCAAATACATATTTGTAAAAAAGCATACACCAAAATGCTAGGTCGTATTTCCCGGTAATCCGGTATCGACTCACTCACAACAAGTTTCCCTCTCAACCTCACAGAATGCGACACTGCACAGATCAACCGTCTTACCTTCTTATTTCCATTATTACATGAATTTTGTTATTGCAATTAGGTATTAATCTTTATAATTAAAATCATAATTAACAAGGTATTTATAAAACTACCTATTTACTAACCAGATAAATCACTTATAATAGGGGCACGATTTAATGACTGAAAATTTAAATGTCCGTAACTTCCACAATTTTAGAGAGTTTTGATTGATATTTATACCGTTGGAAAGCTCTTTAAATCAGCTTTCTAACGGTATATATTAATTAAAACCTTCAAAAAATTGTGGAAGCAAAAATGCATCATGATTTTATGACCACTATTTTCTGCCACAATTTTTAAACAATTACATTGATATATACCCTTTATAAGGCTATTTTAGACAGCTTTCCAATTGTATAAATATCGATTAAATCTATTTAAAATTATGGAAGTTGCGTTTATTTGGTTCATTCATGAAATCTGCCGCATTGAATGTGTTAAATGCCAAATTTTATTGTAAAATCTCTAAAATATACTAAAGCATTTGAGTAGGACGAATGTTCAATATTATAGCAATAATTTCATAAAAGCAGCCATGATTTTATAATAAATTATAATAAGGATTTAAGTGATTACTCAGGTTTTCTGTACAAAGGGAAGTTCAAAGGATAAAAGACAAAAGCGAAGCTTAAAATGTGTTTTGAGGATCATTTTAATATAATTTAGGTTGAAAATGAAGGGTAAACTTTCGGTTCAAGTTTGCGTAAGGATCAATGGCGTATCAGAGATTGTTCACTGTAGCCGAACCATTCATAGTTGAGTCCATTGAGGCGGGTAAAAAGTAGGAGAGGGAAAACGAGGGTGACCCTGTCTGGGTAGGAAACTAAGGAATAACGCTTTCGTGGGGGGAGGGGGGTTAGGGGGTAAATCAACAAGTGGGGCTTCAGGGGTGGTTTTAAGGTGTTGCTTTGGTATTGATTGTGGACATGGCGCTCGGGGCGCTAGAGTCAAAAACACAGCTGATACACATACACATGGGCCACCGCCCCCCTTCATAAATCCCGAATAAAATATCCAAAATTCTCATTCAAAACCCTAATTTGGAACACTTTTCAAACATATTTCCGAATAAATGTCATGTTATAAACATCAAGTTGGATTATTGGACTTCCAAGCTGGGATCTCTTTTGGACTTTTTACAACTGGCTTCTTCAACGGGTTCGTCTCATTTCTTAACTTTTTCTTCTCTCAAATAAAATAATTTCAATAAATAAATTTCTTTTTTGTTTTAAAAATTATCTTGAACTTGTTGATTCACATAATCCCCCTCCCCCTCTCTCTTTTTAACGTGTGGGTGGAGCCCCATCTTTATCGGATAATACCGCACCTATAAACAACCACTCAGTTAAATTAAAAAAGAGGAAACAGGGAAAAAATTACGACTACGATAACCTGAAAACGTAGATTCGAGTTTAAAACTCGATATAGGCTAAACCCTCAACTCCGTCCAGTCTTACAGGTTTAGTAGCTTTTCGAATCGTTCCAAAGGCTTTGTTTTAAGTTTCTATTCATTGAATCAACAGGTCTCGCAACAAGTGATTTACACTTTGTCCATATTATAATTGGAAAATGTGATTTATAACCTGACAGGATCACGAGACCTCTTTTTTTTGCCCGACGGAAATTTTTTTGTTCTACCTCTTCCTTCTATTAATGAGGTTAAGGCTTTTGTTGTATAAAAATATTCTTTTTCGAATAAAATTTTTTTGAAGAATTGATTGGCTGGGAAAATTCAATTTTAAGTTTGGCCTTAGTAACTTGAACATAGGTGGAAGTCTCCTTTTTTTTTAATAAAAATTAGGTTTTTGATGCAGATTTTGGTTCTAATATTCAGATCTTGTACTATAAAGCACAACAAAAACAAAATAATGCTTTTTTGACATTAAACACACCCCATATTAATATTAGATACAGTGAGCACAAAAATAATAATAAAAAGCTTACTGAATATTTCCATTTTTGCCTTTTTTCAGCAGAAGAAATTGAACTCTTCTCAACTTCTTCCGTTGAAATTGCAAAAGCCGAAATATCCCGTAAGTTCTTTTTTTCTTTCACTTTATTTTATAATTATAATTAAAATAATTATAATTTATTTAAAAAAAGGATTTGGGATATGAAGTAGTTAGCCGCATAGCGCATGATGCTTTTCAGCTTTTAGAAATTGAGATTTATTTTATTTTATTTTTAATATTTTTGGTTTTTCAGAGCCTTCTCCGTTATATGACAATAACCATTATCACGAGGAATGCCTTCGGTGCAACTCGTGCGGTGTCAACTTGACTGGAGTGAACCAAAAGAGGGCGAGGCGGTTCAAAAATCAGATTCTGTGCGACCTCCACTTCGCTGATGTCGCTCTCATGGAGTGTTCGGACTTCATGCAGCAGCTGCGCAGCTTCAAGCCACAGTCTTTAGGATGCGCGGTCGCTAGAAGGAAAAGCTCCACGACTCTTATATTCCCTCTTCCCCCTCAAGCTTGCTCAGGTTCATTTTTTTATTGAATTTCCAATTTTTTTTGCGATGTAATTTCAGCATGAAGAAAGAAGAAGATGTCTCCCATTGCTATAGTCGATTCACTCTAAGCTCGAACACCAAGCCATGAGCTTTTGCTTCGCTTGGTGTTCTACCTTACAGTGAGTGGGCTGTTGCAGCCTCCGTCGCATCAGTTTGCCTTTATCTTTGTACAAATTAAAATGTTTGGGTTTTTTCATCTTTTTAAAAATGTGTCCGTTTTAGATGAATTTTGTGAAGAATTTCCTCACAATTTGATCCCTACGCCGGGCTACTGGATAGAATGTTCGAGGCAGAAAATCGCTTCGGATACAATCTGGGATGAAAGCGAATCTGAAAGGGATGAAGAAGGCGCAGAAGGAGGAGATGCTGAGGGAGCAGAAGGAGGTGACGATTATCGACATAATCGACATGACCTTCTTCTCGAAGATGATGAAGAAGAACCAAGGTAAGTGCATTCTGGTGGTGCTTTTTGTAACTTTAACAGGTTAGAACTTTGAGGTTAACTAAAAATTTCAGGAAAAAAAGCGTAATTGAAGAACAATGGGAGAAAAATCAATGTTTTGAGCTGACCTCAGTCGAACAGGAAACATACGAAAAATACTTCTACGGGCAAGAACATTGGAATTATTTTACCAACGATGAAGACTTAGGGCCTGTAATTTTAAGCATAAAACAAGAAATGCTTAATGGACGTGATCAATTTAGGTAATTTTAAAATAATTTTATGGACCGACTAATTGAAGTATTTCAGGATTCTTGTGCGAGCTATAAGTTATACGGCACACGGGTTGATTCCTGCATCATGTGTGTTTGCTGATAGATACAACAGAGAAGAAGTGGTCCGATCTTTGGGGAAAGAAGTGAACTTGAACCCTCCTTTGACGCTTGGCCAGCTTCCCGATACAGGAGAAGAACTCCTCAAACTCGACCAAGTAATAAAAAATAAGAAAAAAACCATGAAATCATCGCTTTTTTAGGTTTTTATAAAATCGGAGCTAAAAGTGGGAGTGATTTATGTCAAAGAAGGGCAGTATTCGGAGGAAGAGATTCTCGACAATAATGAAAACAGTCCCATGTTTCAAGAGTTTCTTCAAATATTAGGCGAGCAAGTGAGATTGAAAGGTTTCGACAAGTACAAAGGTGGGCTTGATACTGTCCATGATTTGACCGGATTGTATTCCATCTACATCAACTGGAGAAGCATCGAAATCATGTTTCATGTTTCAACTCTTTTGCCGTATGAAAAACATGATCCCCAAAAGGTAAATTAATTTTTATAATTATGTTAAACCATCATGTTTTTATAGCTTCAAAGAAAAAGGCACATAGGGAATGATATAGTTTGTGTCGTCTTTTTGGAAGCAGATAACACATCGTTTTCTCCAGCATGTATAAAATCGCACTTTTTGCATACCTTCATTTTGGTGAGGACATCGCCTAAGATTAAAAGAAAACCGACTAGATATGAAGTAAGTTGTTTTATTTTGGTGTTTTTGTTTACAATCTTTTTTAGGTTTCTGTAGTCACGAGGGATGAAGTTGGAGCATATAAGCCATATTTGTGGGAGCAGAGTGTGTTCGATAAAGGTCCAATGTTTAGAGAATGGCTGTTGACTAAGATAGTCAATGGAGAAAGAGCGAGCTATTCTGCTCCAAAGTTTGCTCGTATGCAGGAAAGGACGAGAAGTCAAATGCTTGAAGATATTGTGGCTAATTTGGCGAATCATGCTGAAACTGGTCAAATACCGAAGCCGTATAGAAGAGGGTCGTGGAGGCCGATTGGACATATGCGGCCGTCAAGCCCGCTTTTGGATTCGGTTCGTGATCGCTTTGAAGATTACGACCAGCTTGCGAAGGATTTCACGAAAGTCTTCTTAAACTCGGAAGCAAATGTGATGATTAACGCGAGTCTTTTCGATGTCGTCTTCCTTGTCGGGCAGAACAAGCAGAAACAAAGCAAGCTGATTGGTGTCCGAGCGATTTTAGGCGTCCGAAGTCGCGTTTTTCAAGAAATGCTTTACGGGATTTCGACCGGATTCGGCTCACCTCAAGTTCCAGTCGCCGAACTTCTCGCCCGTGCTGTCCCCTCGCTTCCTAGTCCTCAAAAACCCAAAAGTTCTAACTTTCTTCAAGTGCCTGATATTGAAACACCAAGGTAATTCAGTTTCCCATTTAAATGGTCACAACTTCTTCAATTTTTGACCGATTTTATTGATAATTATACTTCTGTAAAGCTATTTTAAAGAGGATAGGGTCTCCCCTTGGATGTGATGAAAAAAAAGTTTTCAAATCAAGAAATCGACCTCAGATTCTTGTTTCTCACCCAAAAAACAGTCAAAAACCACATTTTGGGCTTTATCAAAAAATAAAAATTTTCAGTCCAAAATGTAGGGATAGGGTCCCCCCTTGGATGTGGTGGAAAAAAAGTTTTTCAAATTGATAAACCGACCTCAGATTCTTGTTTCTCACCCAAAATACAGTCAAAAACCACATTTTGGGCTTTATCAAAAAATAAAACAATTTTCAGTCCAAAATGTAGGGATAGGGTCCCCCCTTGGATGTGTTTGAAAATTTGTTTTTCAAAACCAAAAACCGACCTCAGATTCTTGTTTCTCACCCAAAAAACAGTCAAAAACCACATTTTGGGCTTTATCAAAAAATAAAAATTTTCAGTCCAAAATGTAGGGATAGGGTCCCCCCTTGGATGTGGTGGAAAAAAAGTTTTCAAATTGATAAACCGATCTCAAATTCGTGTTTCTCACCCAAAAAACAGTCAAAAACCACATTTTGGGCTTTATCAAAAAATAAAAATTTTCAGTCCAAAATGTAGGGATAGGGTCCCCCCTTGGATGTGTTTGAAAATTTGTTTTTCAAAACCAGAAACCGACCTCAGATTCTTGTTTCTCACCCAAAAAACAGTTAAAAACCACATTTTGGGCTTTATCAAAAAATAAAAATTTTCAGTCCAAAATGTAGGGATAGGGTCCCCCCTTGGATGTGGTGGAAAAAAAAGTTTTTCAAATTGATAAACCGATCTCAAATTCGTGTTTCTCACCCAAAAAACAGTCATTAACCACATTTTGGGCCTAATTAAAAAAATTAAAATTTTGGGTCAAAAAAGTAGGGATAGGGTCCCCCCTTGGATGTGTTTGAAAATTTGTTTTTCAAAACCAGAAACCGACCTCAGATTCTTGTTTCTCACCCAAAATACAGTCAAAAACCACATTTTGGGCTTTATCAAAAAATAAAAACTTTCGGTCCAAAAAGTAGGGATAGTGTCCCCCCTTGGATGTGTGCTCGAATCATTTCTTTTTCTTTTCAGACCAAAAAGTGTCCCTAGTTCACCAATGGTAAAAAGAGCGTTCTCAAGGCTGGGGACGTTGACGGCCGGCTGGGGTCGCTCGATCCGAAAGCAGCATTCCCACCTTTCAGCCGACGACAAAAAGAAATGGTCATCGTCTCAAGACTGTTCGAGTAAGGCATTCCTTTTTGGAGTTCTCACCCTATCTTTGTTTTACTTAAATTCTCTTTCATGTTTTACAGACAAAGAAAACAAAGACAAGGACAAGGATAAACAAAATCCGTCCCAACTTGCAGTTCCAAGACTTAGCGTCTGCGCCGATGTACAAAAAGTCGATAGAGCCAAATTAGCACAAGTAGAGGTAAGAAAAACAAAATTGAAATTTCATTTAACCAAATTTTTTTTTCTAGTTTTCTATAATTGAATTTGATGCGGACACATTTAGAATATTGTTGGATTATTTGCATACAAGTGCTTGTCCTTTAACGTGTGCCAATATACCCGGACTGATCTGCGCTGCAGAACATTATGATTTGCCTGAACTTCTCCAAGCATGTTTTCATCATGCCAAACAGTTTTTAAGAATCGATGTGGTAAAATGATAATTTAACAATTTTAGCATAAAAACCCAATTTTGAAGGTTTGCGTCATGCTTTGTTCGCTTGAAAACTACTATTGGAGGTACACGTCAGCCTCTGAGCTTGTAAACATGATTTTGGCATTTGTGGAAACAAGAGCACATCAACTTTTCCCGACACCGGAGTTCCTCACCCTTTCCGAATCGATGGTCCAGATGATCATGTGCCGGAACCTCGAGATTCCCGAAGTCAAAAAATTCGAAGCGATGCTCAACTGGGCGAAGCACAAAATCAAAAATAAAACGTCGAGTAAAGTCGATGCGAAAGTCGAGTTCAAATGTATCATGGAGAGATTAGCTCGGGATTTAAAACTTTACAGAATAGCACCACATGAACTCATAAGAGTAAGATTTTCTCAAACAAAAACAAAAAATTAATTGTTTTTTCAGATTGTACTTCCAAGTAAAGCAATAAAAAATGAAAGGATACTCGAGACTCTCATGTTCCAAGCGAATTCTGGCATGTATCGCATCCAAGACTGCGATTTAGAAGCTTGCCAACGTCGATTACAAAAACAAGATTCAAGATTCAGCGAATGGGACTCCTTTGACTACGAGTTCTAAAAATTCGACAAAATGTGTTCCTTCTTGGATTCAAAAAACCGGACAAAAAAAAATTTTTTTTTTATAAATACTTCAGAATTGCATTTACATTTTTGATTTCAGGAAACTCGGATTTCCTTCACACATTTAGAGTTACGACAATAGAGAATATTTTTCAATTTTCAAGAAAATGTATAGGTAACACATTTTTGTAAATATGACCATTAGAAACGTTAAGAAAATAAACTATTCGTGTCAACAAAAAATGAACTCAAAAGAAGCCATTATAAATGTAAAATTCGTAAAGAAAAACATATTGATAAAATTTTGCCAAAATATTTATTATAGTTAATCGTTAAGTGTTCTTTTTCAAGATGGGTGTGCCTATACTGTCAAAATGTTAAATGTATAGTTTAAAAAAACTGTTAACCTCTATGTTTGAGCAAAGGAGTACAACATTATGATTTCAAAAGTACATTTTCGCTTGATGAAAAATGTCGACACCAATTTCTTGCTGTAAATTGTCATTTTGGGGCTACATGAAAATTTCGAAAGCACAAAAATCTTGCTGATTTTAAGGAGTTATTGGGACTGTTTATAAATCAGTAAGATCTCATAATTCATTTTAAAAAATTTCCTAGAAGAAACAGCCCCAAAAATGTTGCTCACGGAATTCCAGAGATTTTTGTACATTAACTTTTTCAATGTGGCACGATTTCATGATTTTATACCATTATTGATATTTATACTATTGGAAAGATCTTCAAAATAGCTTTCTAACGGTATGAACACTGACTTAATCGGTCAAAAATAGTGGAAGTTGTGGACGTTTAAACGTTCTTCCAAGTAATCGTGGATTGAAAGTTAAAACGTCCGTAACTTCCACAATTTTTGACCGATTTAGTCGATTCTTATACCGTTAGAAAGCTATTTTAAAGATCTTTCCAATGGTATAAATATTGATTAAATTGATCAAAAATTGTGGAAGTTACGGAGGTTTAAACGTTGGGGAAATAGTGTCGCATTGAAAGTCAATGTTAAGAAATCGTTCATGTCAATTGCTAAATGTAGTGTAGCTATTATTTTTTAGCTTAACCTTTAGGTTTGGGCATTTTTATTCAAAATCCTAAATCTGCTTTAATGTGAGCAACATTTTTTTTGTTGTACGTCCTTTTTTATAAATAAAAAAACAGAAATCATAGTCTGAGTTTTTTCATGTTTGAATACTTAATTGTGAAAAATATTTCTAAATTCTTAGACATAAAAGAAAAGAAACACCACTGAAGTCCTTTATTTTTCAATTTATTTATAATGAAAAAAGTATGTATTAGCCTGAATAAGTGTACTTTCTCTCGGCTCCTGGAGCTAAATGTATAAAAAAATATTGCAATGTTAAAATGTACAGCTTTTATTCTTTGTTACTATGTGGTAATTATATATATAAAAAAAATTTATTTTTTTGATGAAAACTGGCGAAACTCACACAGAAAAAGGCTTTTCAGAAAATAGAAGTTTTCTTTTTATTTATTTTTATTTTCAAGTCTTCCTTTTCCCGTTGCCAACTAAAGTGCCACAGTCCACATTCGAGCCTTCTATTGTCTGAAGAAAGCCTTTTTTCTTTTAATTTTTTTTTAATATTTTTTTTATGTTATTTTAAGCAGAGTAATTCGAACAGATTCAAATAGACTGATATGGCAAAATTATCATATCGTTGAAGCTCAAAATAAATTGGCGACCGCAAAAAGACAAATTATTTTTAGAATCTCTTTCAATGAAAATTTTAGTTATTTACAAAATTTAGATGATTTTGAGTAGATTTTTTATAAAAAATTTTTTTTTCTTTATCGGATTCTGTAAGCAAGGCCAAATATTATGTATTTTAGGTTCAATTTTAAGCCTTCATGAAATTTTGCGATTCAAAAAATAAAAAAATTGATAGTGATTGGTAAACTTAAAAAAACAAAAATAAAATTAACTTTTATGTACAAAATTTTAGTTTCTATTTTGGCCTTGCATAACAATCATAAAAAATATCTTGTTTGCATTACTCTGTTGGAACGGAGTCCCCTGCGTTTGTTTGTACCTAAATTATTGTTATTTAAATATTCATTTAGAAAAAAAAAATTATACTTGTTGGTATATAAATCACATAAGAAATTATTTCATTATAAATGAAGCAAAAAAAAATTAAGTGTCTTATGTGTAAATATTATAATAAAGAATCTACAGTAATTAAAATATACTTGGGGTAATAGCAAGTGTGAGATTTATACATAAAAAATATATATATAAAAAATAAAAAAAATATATGGTTTTGTATTATTGCTGTGATCTTTGTGTAATGGTCTTCACTGTTGCCACATGTCTTTTCTACTCCCAACAGTAAAATTAAAAAAAGTCGAAATGTGTAGAATTCTTTTTTATTATTAACCCTTTCATTCTCACTTCCCCCACTCTTCCCATAATCAGGGGCGGATCGGCCGTTTTCGGCCCACCGGGCGCATCCACTAGACCGGCCTTTTCTTCTCCATATATCCCCCAAAGATTTAGTTTTTCTTCTCTTTCTGAACATATTTTAACGCCATTTTTCATCAAAAACCTTAAAATCGACATTATAAGAGCCAATTTTTCTTTAAGAACCCTCAAAATCAAAGTTTTAAGAGCCTTTTTTCGTCCAAAAACCTTAAAATTGACATTCTAAGAGCGAACTTTTCTTCAAAATCAACATTTGTAAAGCTTAATTTTCGTCTAAAAACCTCAAAATCAAAGTTTTAAGAGACTTTTTTCGTCAGAAACCTCAAAATCAAAGTTACAAGAGCCCAATTTTCGTCCATAAACCTCAAAATAAAAGTTTTAAAAGCCTTTTTTCGTCGAAAATCTCAAAATCAAGGTTTTAAGAGCCAAATTTTCCAAAGTCAACATTTCTAAAGCCAAATTTCCGTTTAAAAAAAACAACTTTAAATCAACTTCAAAGAGACAATTTTTTGTCAGAAACCCCAAAATCATGGTTTTTTTTTTGTTCAAAAAACCTCAGAATCAGCATTTTAAGTGCAATTTCCGTGTTTTTTTAAACTTATTGAATAGCCCAGCTACACTCGATTTCGAAGTTTTTCGACGAAAAATTAACTCTTAGAACCTCGATTTCCCCAGGCCCCTGTGAAATGTTTCAGTACCTCGAATTTTTTGAACTTTCACCTTTTTTTTGCTCCTATTTTAGTTAAAAAAATTGGCCTTCACCGGCCCTCGAGGCAGCGGCCCACCGAGCGATCGCTCGGTAGCCCGGCGGCCCGATCCGCCCCTGCCCATAATCGCTGGTTTGAGGGTAATAAAATGGTGGGCAATAAAAAACAATGTGAAAACACTTAAATTATATTGATATCGAAACTATGTAACATTGAAAACAAAATTATGATAAAGGGCTGAGTGGAAAACCTTGATTTTCTTTGATGTAGGTTTTATAACGTTGGAGCCATTGTGACCAGTACTCGGAACATTCTTCAAGGGTGACGGTGAAGACGTCTGCTTTGGTGCCGTCGCTATAGGCGACCACGACGACAGCACCTTGAACTTGAAAGTCGTAAGCGGGGTCATAATTGAGTGCACCGATGTAAGCGCTGAGTTGTAAAGGAGCGTCAAAAGTGTGACGGACGGTTGGCTTTGGCTTATCTGAACGTTTCCATTCTATCACTACAGGGACGTTCCTAAAATGCCAGTTTCACGGTTGATTCGTAAAAGGGTACTCACTTATATTTGGCGACGCAATCGATGACACCTCGGTAGCCGAGTTGGGAATGAATGACTTGACTTTCAAGGACGCTCACGTCGGTCACGTTGGACAAAACGTCTTTTATGCTTTGAAATGTAAGATTGGACGGATCATCGGCTTTCCCTTCGGTCGCAAACTTTTTCAGATATTGATGGACTGTACCGTGAAAATCGCTGCCTTTCTTTAACTGCTCTAAAACGAAATAATCAGTATCCAAAATGATGCTTTAATTCCTGAGTCATCCATTTTAATTAGGCAGGGTGGGCAACAACCAAAATTGTAGAATACTTTTTTTCCCCAGAAATAGTGACATAAAAGTTATTATTGGGATTTAACAGAGATTCGTAGCAAATTGGGTAACATTAAACTAAGCCCGATTCAGGGCTATTTCAAAATGTTTGATGATAAAACGCCCGAGTGGGCAACCTTGCTGGAAAGTATCAACGACGGCAACATTGCTTCGAAAAGATCAAAAAATCTGCCTAAAAAAAGGTTCTTTAAGGGTCAAAATACTTGGTAAGTAGTAGGGTAACTAGAGGTGGGTCGAAACCCGCTAGAGGTGGGACCAAACCAGCTAGAGGTGGGACCAAACCAGCTAGAGGTGGGACCAAATCAGCTAGAGGTGGGTCCAAACCAGAAAAAGGTGGGTCCAAACTAGCTGGAGAAGGGTCCAAACTAGCTGGAGAAGGGTCCAAACTAGCTAGAGGTGGGTCCAAACCAGAAATATGTGGGTCCAAACTAGCTGGAGAAGGGTCCAAACTAGCTGGAGAAGGGTCCAAACTAGTTGGAGAAGGGTCCAAACTAGCTGGAGAAGGGTCCAAACTAGCTGGAGAAGGGTCCAAACTAGTTGGAGAAGGGTCCAAACTAGCTGGAGAAGAGTCCAAACTAGCTGGAGAAGGGTCCGAACCAGCTAGAGGTGGGTCCAAACCAGCAAGAGATGGGTCCAAACTAGCTAGAGGTGGATCCAAACTAGCTAGAGGTGGGTCCAAACCAGCAAGAGATGGATCCAAACTAGCTAGAGGTGGATCTAAACCAGCTAGAGGTGGGTCCAAACCAGCTAGAGGTGGGACCAAACCAGCTAGAGGTGGGTCCAAACCAGCTAGAGGTAAGACCAAACCAGCTAGAGGTGGGACCAAATCAGCTAAAGGTGGGTCCAAACCAGAAATATGTGGGTCCAAACTAGCTAGAGGTGGGTCCAAACCAGAAATATGTGGGTCCAAACTAGCTGGAGAAGGGTCCAAACTAGCTGGAGAAGGGTCCGGACCAGCTAGAGGTGGGTCCAAACCAGCAAGAGATGGGTCCAAACTAGCTAGAGGTGGATCCAAACTAGCTAGAGGTGAGTCCAAACCAGCAAGAGATGGATCCAAACTAGCTAGAGGTGGATCTAAACCAGCTAGAGGTGGGTTCAAACCAGCTAGAGGTGGGACCAAACCAGCTAGAGGTGGGTCCAAACCAGCTAGAGGTGGGACCAAACCAGCTAGAGGTGGGACCAAATCAGCTAAAGGTGGGTCCAAACCAGAAATAGGTGGGTCCAAACTAGCTAGAGAAGGGTCCGAACCAGCTAGAGGTGGTTCCAAACCAGCAAGAGATGGGTCCAAACTACCTAGAGGTGGATCCAAACTAGCTTGAGGTGGATCCAAACTAGCTAGAGGCGGGTCCAAACCAGCAAGAGATGGTTCCAATCTAGCTAGAGGTGGATCTAAACTAGTTAGAGGTGGGTATAAACCAGCTAGAGGTGGGACCAAACCAGCTAGAGGTGGGACCAAATCAGCTAAAGGTGGGTCCAAACCAGAAAGAGGTGGATCCAAACTAGCTGGAGAATGGTCCGAACCAGCTAGAGGTGGGCCCAAACCAGCTAAAGGTGGGTCCAAACCAGCAAGAGATGGGTTTAAACTAGCTAGAGGTGGATCCAAACCAGCATGGGTCCAAAAACGTGAAAAGAGTGTCAAGACCAGCTAGAGATGGATCCAAATACTTGATAAGAGGTCCAAACCAGCAAGAAATAAGTCTCAATCAGCTCTAATGAGATCCAAACCAGCTAGAAATTGGTCTAAGAGGGGGGTCCACACTTGGTTAAGGATCCAATACAACTTATGGTCTCAATATCTCACAATCGGGGACAATTATCAATTGAAATTGGTGACTCAGGCATGGAGCACTGTCATACCTTTATAAAAATTCCTGAATCCTGCTTCTCCCAGCTGGTTGATCATCGATGTCCTCCATCTAGAAAGCGCCGCACGTGAAGTATCAGCCATGGTCGTATTAAGTATCGTCGTCACCGAAGGTATCCCTTTGAGCGCTTTTTTCAACATAATATTGTTGCTCACATCGATCGAAATGATCCTTCCTGAAGTGCTATACGTGGGGACCTTGACCGGATTGAGCATCGGAAATTCGAGTATCTTGTGCTCCGGAACTGGACACTCCGGACACAGCGACCTGTCTAAAATAGGCGTCGTCTCTTTACTAAATTTGTCGAAATTGAAAAGAAACTGCGAAACTTGATTGTTGGACGAAACGATCTTCTCGAGCGGCTTTTCCGAAGCAACTTTTATAATATTCATCTGTTTTTTCAAATCTTCTATCGTAAATGGCTTCTCAATGCCTTTTTTGGGCATTTCAGGCTCCATTTTGGCAACTTGAAATATCGGCTTGAATTCACTTTCTTTTTTATCTTCTTGACTGACCATCCTAACTTCTTGCTTAGACTTGAGCTTCATTTTATTCTTAGTTTCTGACTTTTTTGGCTTCGATTCTTCTACTTCATTCTTAGGTTTGGCATCAAATGTCATTGGAGGCAAATCATGTTTTGATTCTCGTTTTACTTCAACATTTTGCTTGACTTCTTGCTTTTTTTGCTCTTCAATTTGCGGTTTTACATCACTTTGGGCTTGTTCTTGCATTTTGAATTCATTCTTTGATTCAGCAACTTCGTTTTTAATATCTGGCTTCAATTCAAGCTTAAGTTCTTCATATTCTTGTTTGTCTTCATCAAATTCTCGATTTTTTTGCCTCAAAATAGAATTTTCTTCAACTTTGTGCTCCATTAACATTTTCTTTTTATGTACATGAGACTCTCTTGGGATTACGATGCTAATTTTTATGTTATCTCTCGATTCTGGCAAATTTTCAATTTTTTCTTCTTTTGGAGGTTTCAATTCAAATTTTTGAGGAGCTTCATGTTTTTGAGGGGAATCTTCAAGTTTTTGAGGGGGAGCTTCAATATTTGGCTTTTGAGAAGGATAATGCTCTATTATGGTGACTTTAGGGTCATTCTGTATTTGTTTTGGGCTTGTTTTGTTGTAACGTTCTATGACGGTCACTTTGGGGTCTTTGGAGGCTAATTTTGGTTTTTGAATTTTAGGGGGTGCTTTGGGAGGCTCTTTTTGGATATCTTTGGGCTTAAGGCCAGGGTCGCAGGCATCACGATTTCCAAATAAAGGAGCATCGCAGTCTTTTTTTATTTTGTCTATTAGCTCCTTTGTTATTTTTGATTCTTTCTTTTCGCTTTTGAGATTTTTTTGGATTTTTTTGACTTTATATTTACCATCTAGGATGTCCTTTAGGATTGCTTTGTCGCGTGTAGAGAGGGCATCTTCGTCTTGAAGTTTTTGTCCGACTGGTGCAATCAATGGCTTGATTTCCATCACTTTTTCGTCTTTTTCTTTCTTTTTTTCGTTTTCTGGCTTCTTTTCGTGCTTGAAATAGGCACTTTTTTTGCGAGCGACTTCATCTTTGAGGCCTAAAATTCGGTCGATTTGGGACGGTCCGATTATTTTGACTTTATCTTTTCTTTCTGGTTTTCTTTCATCTTTTAAACTTTTGAGACGATTTTTTCGTATTTTGGGCTCCTTAAATGTTATCTTCATCGCTTTTTCGCCGTTGATCGTTTTCGCAAGTTTCGCAAGTTCTGCATGTTTGGGAAGGGTTTTTTTGACATTGTGAGTGTTTACGGGGATTATGATGGGAATGTGGGTTTCTTTTGAGGATTTTAGGGATGTCAACATATTTTGGAATGCGTTCATACCTTTTTTGGAGGAATCAGAGCTGTTGAGGACGGCAAGTTTAGCTTTGGACTGCTCGATCACATTTAGCGCCTCACTCAGCTTCTCTTTGGTACCAAAAACCTGCAAAACAGTTTCTGTACTAAATGGAAAAGGGAGACGTTTGTCAGTAAACTTTTGAACTTCCACGACGGAAATTTCACTTCCACTTTCCTTACTCGTGCTAGTTATCACCGTCTTGCTTGCGATATCAACATTCTCTTTTTTACTCGCGTCATGAACTTTTCGCGACCCACTTTTTGCGATTTTGGGATCTTTAAACGTAAAATTTTCCCAGGCATAACTTTTTAGGAAATCTTTGTTTGAAAATTTGTCGATGTCGGAATTTGTGGTTTTTTCGTCGACGAAAATTAATTTTTCTTCTTTGTCGAGGTCGAAAACTTGAAAGTTTTGGTTGGAGGCTTCAATTTCTTTGTTTTCGATGTCTTTTTCTTCATCTTTTTTCTTGATTTTTTCTAAAATTCGGCTTGTGATGTAAAGATCTTTTTGAATGACCACCGCTGATCTGTCGACTGAATTTAAAATGTTTAAAATGCTAGGGGTGTTGGAGACTGGGTTGTTTTCAGGTTTGTCATTTTCAAGATTTTCGGTTTCGCGGACTTTTTGAAAGTCGTCGTTTAAAAGTTGGATTATATCGTCTGGACGGGGTGGGACGAAAGTTGTTTTGACGTTTATGGGTTCGGCTACGATGGCACCTTCAGCTTCGGTCGCAGGGACGGAAACGATTTTCCAAACGACCTCCGAAGGGGTCGACCCTAAAACTTCATCTTCCGCTTTTTTGTCCAAAAACTCAAACATTTCGCTAAAAATGTCGTTGTTTTTGAAAATTTTATCGACATTCGAGAACGTCGGCAAAGAGAAATTTGAGAATTTGACCGGTCCGATGTTGAAACCCGAATTAGTTTTTTCATCAATTTCGATACCCGAGATGAAGAAACGAGGGTCACCGGGGACGTCACCTGATGCTTGCTTTCGACCGGGCGAATGCATCGAAATTGGACGATTCCTCGGCTTCATTTTATTCCTCCTCACCAAAAGCCGTGGCGAACTTACTTTGCTGTGCTTTTTCGAGCTTGTGTTGACCCTCATTGATATCGTCTGGTAGAAATCATTCTTGAGGTTGAGTGCCGTATTCGAGAGCGATGAGCCGCCCAAAAGCGATGAACGGATCGACTTCATTTTGTCCTTTTAAAGTCTGACTTAGAATTTACTCATTTTTAATTATTGTCAGTAAAAAACTGAAATCTAGAACAGGAATTTTTTTAAACAATGACAAACATATGTTATGTACTCATAATTATTGCATGGATTCTTTCTGGAAAACAATATAATCAAAATGGGCATAGGTCTAATGTGATAACTAGGGACCGGATGTTTATGCAAAATAAAGAATCAATTCTTTTAATCAGTGAAATCATCAACGAAAAACCATCAAAACAAAGAAATCAATCATTCTCATTCACCATCATTCATCAATATTCGTACATGATTTGAACGATTGATAGGATTGATTCGTTATTTTGCAAAAACATTCGGTCTCTAGTGATAACTGATACCTAGGGGGCGGATCTTTATGCAAAACATCAATCAGTCAAATCATCATTGATGGATGATTGTTAAGGAGAATGATTGATTTCTTTGTTTTAACAGTTTTTCGTTGATGATTTGAATGATTAAAAAAGAATTGATTCTTTATTTTGCATAAAGAATCAATAAGATAATTCCATCAAAACAGGAACAAAAAACGTTAAAACAAAGAAATCAATCATTCTGCTTAACAATCATCCATCAATCAAATGATGATTCCATGGATTTATTGAGTTGATTCTTTATTAGCAGATTTCCGGAGGAAAGCAGGCTATTTTTCATTTAATCAGGCCCCTAATCATGATTTTTGACTATAACTAGAGACAGGATTTATATGCAAAATAAAGAATCAATTCCATCAATCAGTCAAGCCATCAACGAAAAACTATTAAAACAAAGAAATCAATCATTCTCCATAACAATCATCCACCAATCCGTTGATGCTTTGGTAGATTTATTGTATTGATTCTTTATTTTCCATATAAATCAGGCCCCTAATCATGATTTTTGACTAAGACTAGACACAGGATTTATTTTCAAAATAAAGAATCAATTCTATCAATCAGTGATCAATGAAAAACTATTAAAACAAAGAACTCAATCATTCTCCACAACAATCATCCATCAATCCGTTGATGATTTGGTAGATTTATTGCATTGATTCTTTATTTTCCATATAAATCAGGCCCCTAATCATGATTTTTGACTATAACTAGAGACAGGATTTATATGAAAAATAAAGAATCAATTCTATCAATCAGTCAAGTCATCAATGAAAAACTATTAAAACAAAGAAATCAATCATTCTCCTTAACAATCATCCATCAATCCATTGATGATTTGGTAGATTTATTGCATTGATTCTTTATTTTCCATTTAATCAGGCCCTAATCATGATTTTTGACTATAACTAGGGACATGATGTTTATGCAAAATAAAGAATCAATCTAGGTAATCACAATCTAATCAAACATTGAAATCATCAACGAATTGATTAATCAACGTTAAGCATAATGATTCATTCTTAGTTTTTTCATTGATGATTGTTGATGGATTGGTAAGATTGATTCTTTATTTTGCACTAAGATCCGCGCTATAATGATTATTTATGGATTGATTATATTGATTCTTTATTATGCATAAAGATCGGCGCTCTTACAAGATTTTAAAACTTCAAATCATGCATTTTGCTAGTTTCCACACCTCTCAATCACATCAAGCATTGCTTAGATACCTAGCCATCATGCATTATTCAGTACCATTTTCAGCACCTACAAACCAACCCAAAAGATACCTAGTTCATTTCTGTAACGAAGTCTTCATGATTTAATGGATTGATTATATTGATTCTTTAATCAAGCCCTACTTAGGATAAGTTGTTACTTGTTTTTCATACCTTATACAGGTAAGGCAGTGTAGCCATGCAACAATTACATCACTAATTACCCTCAATTACACTCGGTGAACTTACACTTTGTAAATCTTATTGTGTTTAATTACTAATTTTTACTCGAAACTATTACATTTAAATTCTAAAATCTGTAACTCGTGTTTCCATAGTCATAGGAACTCAAACAAATTAGATAATTATCTATTTACCAATTCAATAAAACAATAATTTTAAAATAACAAAAAAATATAACAAAAACGTTTCTTCAGTTGCTGTTACACTTTTGAAAAAAGCAAGTTGTCCAACGTACTTTGCTTTGCGAAATTTTGCCATTTTAGTTTATTGTTAGAAAAATTAAAAAAAAATTGAATTTAATTATTTTTTTAGCAATTAAAATAATTAAACAGTTACTATTTTGTTAAATTTCGACCCTAATGCATCGTTGTGAAAATCTTGTTTTGAGGCAAAGGTTGGCAAAACTGATGTTTGTAATTTTATGTAACCTTCTCAAAACTTATCAGCTGTTTTGATGTGATATCTGAATTTAGCTCGGTTTGATGAACTTTCTAATTTTCCATTTTTAACTGTCCTTGTTATCCAAGAAGGCGAAACTCGCCGAAATGTTTAGTTTTTAAAGCGTGAAAGTTGGTGGCGATCAGGAAAGATGTCGCAGCAGATTCTGTCAGATTTGGCTGGGGTGTTCAAAGGGGCCCAAAAGGTCGCTTCTGAGGGTTTTAAACTGCAGAACAACTACGCCAAACATTATTGGGCCAATTCGAGCCTCAAGGGTCTCCTCAAGAGCGACTCGTGTGCCGAGAAGACTAATTTTGTCGGATCCAAAAACGTAAGTGGGCATGAGGATTCGCAAAGCCTGGAAGTCCAAATATTGTTAGCGTCATTCTTAGGGAGTCTTCAATCTCCCATAGGCCCTAACCTCCTATACCCTCCCACACCACCCCAACCTTCCCATTCATTCATCACATTCTGGACTCTTCCCATACCCCCCTGACCTCCCCCCTGCACCTTCCATCACCGCCCCTACCCTCCCACCATTATACACCTTTGCCGTACACACGGAATTGGGACCGGGCTAGGGAGTTCAAGCACTTTTTGTGGCCTCACCTTACTCCAGAAAGCACCGGTAAAGAGTAGGCGGACAGAAGAAGAGACATGGAGAAAGGAAGATTAATTGATGTATTGAGAAATTTAAAAATCCCCTGAGACATTTTCAAGAATACATTTTATATTCAAGATATTACGTTAGTACAAAATATGTACTCTGTGATGATTGTTATGTTGAAGAGAATATTTTGTATAAATTCAGAAGTTCCTGAGGAAGTTATTGACATAAAAAATTGTAATGCTTAACGAATTTTTTTTTTTCTGAAAGGCTCCCGCCGGTTAAGATAGGCGAATCGGCCCCGTACGAGTTTTTGCTCTATAATTTTTTAGGGTCTTTTGTATCTAAAAAGAAACCTGCTCACCAAATTTTAGGGTCCTAGGGTGCCCCTAAGGTCAGTTACAACAGAAAACGTGAAAAAGCGAAGTTTTGTCACTATTTATTTTTTCTCGGACGAAAAAATCAAATAAAATTTTTTTGCGAAGTCGAAAATTACTTAAAAACATGTCAGAAACAACTCAATTTTTTTTGGTTTGGATCAAAAAATTATTGAGACCAGTTTTGGACGTTTTTATGCGAAAAACCAGAGTGCGAATTTCACATTTTGTATTAAAAACAGTAGTTAAAAAAATCGTGACACATTTATATTAACAGGAAACGTATATTTTTATGTTAGAAACACTCTCAATTTTTTTCAGAATTTTAAAATTGGTGGATCGACTCCGTTTTCAAAGAAAACCACACATGATTCTGACAAAATTGGCTTCATATTGGGCTTCGAAGGCATTCTGGGTGATAAATTTTTTTTATCGAGAAATTGACTTCAAAATCGTGTTCCTCACACCAAAAAACGTTCGGAACCTCATTTTGGGGCAAATAAAAAAATAAAATTTTTTTTTTGGTTGGTCAACTTCGAGTCGATTTTTGAGGGTGAAGGAGTCATCTGAGCATAATTTTTAGTAAAACAACTTTGATAGCCGTTTAAAATAACTTTCCAACGGTGTATTGAATGAGTAAATCGGTTAAGAATTAAGGAAGTTATGGACGTTTAAAGTTAATCGTTACAAAAATCATGTGTGGTTTTCTTTGAAAACGGAGTCGATCCACCAATTTTAAAATTCTGAAAAAAATTGAGAGTGTTTCTAACATAAAAATACACGTTTCCTGTTAATATAAATGTGTCACGATTTTTTTAACTACTGTTTTTAATACAAAATGTGAAATTCGCACTCTGGTTTTTCGCATAAAAACGTCCAAAACTGGTCTCAATAATTTTTTGATCCAAACCAAAAAAAATTGAGTTGTTTCTGACATGTTTTTAAGTAATTTTCGACTTCGCAAAAAAAATTTTATTTGATTTTTTCGTCCGAGAAAAAATAAATAGTGACAAAACTTCGCTTTTTCACGTTTTCTGTTGTAACTGACCTTAGGGGCACCCTAGGACCCTAAAATTTGGTGAGCAGGTTTCTTTTTAGATATAAAAGACCCTAAAAAATTATAGAGCAAAAACTCGTCCGGGGCCGATTCGCCTATCTTAACCGGCGGGAGCCTTTTAAACGTTCATAACTTTCTCAATTTTTGAAACAATAATCAATTTCAAACAGGCACAAGAGTTGGCCAATGAAGTTATTCAGAGAGGCTCCATGGTTTTCGAAGGACTGAAAGCATTTACCAACCAAGCAATCTATCAAGGTATTATTCTTAACTAGATTTCTGGTTTTATTTAATGTTTTTCAGCACCACAAAGTATTGAAATAAAAGTCGAAGCTGAAATCTTTGAAACTATCCCAGAAACCAAGATCGGACAAGAGAAAAAAGAGTTTCTTAAAATTCAACCTCAAAAAGTCGAAAGCATACCAGAAGATCAACCAAAAACGACAGAAACTGTAAAAATTGTCGAGAACATAATTAAAGAACAGCCAAAAATAAAAGAAACTACCAATATCCAGAGAAATAAAAAAATATCACAAACTGTAAGATAAAGTTCAGTTTGAATTCTTACAACTTTTTTTTTTAGTTAAGTGAAAATGCAAAACAAAGAAAAGTTCCTTCAACCAGAATCGGACGGATGGTTTCATTTGGAAGTCTAGCTGCAGGACTTGGCATCGGAACAGTGGCCGAGCTAACCAGAAGAACCCTCGGAATGAACGACCCTGATGCCATGAATGCTTTTTTGACTCCAGCCAATGCCGAACGAATCGTCAATACCTTGTGCAAAGTTAGAGGTAATGAAAAATTAACTTTGAAAATTAATAAAACAAAAATTTAAGGTGCTGCATTAAAAATTGGCCAGTTAATGAGCATTCAAGACAACGATATAATTCATCCTTCGCTACAAGCTGCCTTTGAAAGGGTCCGACAATCTGCAGATTTCATGCCTTCTTATCAAGTCGAGGTATTCAATAAAAATGAGCTCAAAATTTTTTAGTTCAAATTTTATTTTAAATAGAAAGTATTGAACAGCGAACTTGGATCAAACTGGAGGGAGAAATTCGCTGATTTCGATATAAAACCATTTGCAGCGGCTTCTATTGGACAAGTTCACTGGGGGAAGCTGCACGATGGAACTGAAGTCGCTGTCAAAATCCAGTACCCGGGAGTCGCTGCAGGAATCAACAGCGACATTGAAAATCTTGTTTCCGTCCTCAATTTATGGAACGTTTTTCCCGAAGGTGAATTTCCATTAAATCATGATTTTTACTAAAAACCACTTTTTCAGGCTTGTTTATCGACAAATTAGTAGAAGTAGCCAAAAAAGAACTTTCTTGGGAAGTCGACTACAAACGGGAAGCTGAATGTACCAAAAAATTTAAAGAATTATTGCAAGACTATCCATCATATTTGGTCCCCAAAGTTATTGGTTAGTTTTTTTAATTTTAATTAATTTATATTATTTTAATTTTGATTTTTCAGATGAACTATCAGCTCAGCAAGTCTTTACCACAGAATTGGTTGAAGGCGTCCCAGTGGACAAATGTGCAGACTTAGATTTTGAAACACGATGCGAAATGTGTCGCCTGATTATGAAACTTTGCTTGAATGAACTTTTCGTCTTTCGGTACATGCAAACTGATCCAAATTGGTCTAACTTTTTCTTCAATAAGGACACAAAACAAGTATGATTTTTTTGTTTTGTTTATTTATTTAAAGTTTTTTATAGCTCGTTTTATTGGATTTTGGTGCTACAAGGAAGTACGATAAAGAATTTATGGATCAGTACATCCAAGTTATAAAAGCTGCTGCAGACCGAAAGCCGGATGTTGTGCTCGAAATGTCGCAGAAAATGGGCTTTTTGACTGGATACGAATCAAAAGTAATTTAACCTTTTATTAAAAATTTGTTATTCCAATCCAATTTTCAGGCAATGGAACAAGCGCATGTCGATACAGTCATGATTCTTGGTGAAGTTTTCAGTGACGAAGGCGAATTTGATTTCGGGCGTCAAAATATCACCAAAAAAGTCACGAAATTGGTCCCGACCATTTTGTACAACAGACTTTGCCCTCCTCCTGAAGAAATCTATTCGTTGAACAGAAAACTTTCTGGAGTTTTCCTTCTCTGTGCTAAGCTTAAAGTTAAAATTGCCTGCAAACCATTATTCATGGATATCTATGACAATTATGAATTTGGACCTGAAAAAGTTTAAATTAGAGATAATATCGATAGGGTACTTATGTAGGTAATAAAATGTAAAATAATTTTAATTGTATTTGCTTCAAAGTTTGCATTTTTAATAAACACGTCTGTGATTTTTATTTCGTCTTTTAAATCCTTAACTTTTGTACTTCATCATGGACTCATTTTCAGGGGCGGACTGGGACCTTAGGGTGTGGGTGGGTTTTCAGTTAAGGGGGCATGGGGGGGGGGCAGAAAATTGGCTCTTAGAAAAATATATTCAGCAAAAACAGAGGTTCCCAAACTTTTTCACAGTGCGCCCCCCTTTTAAACAAATTAAAACCTTTGCCCCCCCTCCCCCACTAAAGTTTTGAATGTTAACTTTGAGGTTTTTGAATGAAATTTGGGTTTTAAAATGTTGATTTTGAGGTTTTAGACAAAAGAAATTGCATTTAAAACGTTGATTTTGAGATTTTTTGACAAAAAAAATTTGCTCTTATAACCATGATTTGGAGGTTTTTGACAAAAAATTGCCAATTTAAAGTTGATTTTGAGGTTTTTTGACGAAAATTAGGCATATATAAATGTTGATTTTGAGGTTTTTGACGAAAATTTGGCTTTATAAATATTGAATATGAGGTTTTTCGACGAAAATTAGGCATCATAAATGTTGATTTTGAGGTTTTTTTTTGTTTTTTTTTTTGGACTAAAATTAGGTTTTACAAATGTTGATTTTGAGGTTTTTGACGAAAATTTGGCTTTTTAAATGTTGATTTTAAGTTTTTTGTACGAAAATTAGGCTTCATAAATGTTGATTTAGAGGGTTTTTTAAAACCAAAATTGGGCTTTACAAATGTTGATTTTGAGGTTTTTCACGAAAATTTGGCTTTATAAATGTTGATTTTGAGGTTTTTGGACGAAAATTAGGCTTTAAAAATGTTGATTTTGAGATTTTTGACGAAAATTAGGCTTTACAAATGTTGATTTTGAGGTTTTTCACGAATTTTTGAGGATATTTGTACACAACAAAAAAATCTTGAGCTTTCCCACACCCCCCCCCCTCCTGCGGACAGCTTACCCCCCTAGGGGGGCGCGCCTCCAGTTTGGGAGCCACTGAGCAAAAATAACGCTAAAAAAAAAAAAAAAAAAAAAAACCTGACCCGGGGGGGCGCGGGTGGGTTCTGTCCACCCCCCCCCCGGGCCAGTCCGCCCCTGCTCATTTTACCCCTTTCAACGTTTCATGGCATAAAGTTCAAGCGACCGTAACTTAATAATTTAAAGAGCTTTCTAACGTTGTAAGAATTGACTCAATCGGTCAAAAATTGTGGATGTTACGGACGTTTTATGTACAAAAAAAAAGTTACTCCTCTCAGGTTTCGGTGAGGAATTTCACTTTTGGCGAACATTTCCTTAGCTTTCGACATTCATCATAAATTGACGTTTCTCTACAATGTTCTCAAGTTAATGGTTCAAAATGTTGATCCGAGGAGCATCGTGCTCGTTTTGTGTGAAGACGTGACCACTGTAGGCCGCAAGGGCATCTTAGATTAAAAAAACAGGGTAGACCGAAAGAGAAAAAAGAAGAAGATGAAAAAAAGGAATAAAATCGGTAAAGTGGTGGGGTCGCGGTCGGAAAGGAACAACCTGTTGCCTCGTGATGGTCGCTGGCGGGGAATGGCCGCCAGTACGAAACCGGCTTCCCGAGGAAGTGGCAAGTGCGCCTTTATGTTCCTCACCCGTGCCTACGATCGCGTGCATCATGAACGGAGTAGCGAAGGTGTCTCGCCAAGTCTACAAGGACTCGGTAAGTCACCTTAGAAAGAAATTATTTTGCACCCTTCGTAGGCACAGATATCTTATAATTTTGGCCAGATTTTTTTTTCTCTCCAGTTGTTTTAAAAAGTTTACCTGAAGCCTTTTTTTAAAAGGGCGGGAACGGGGCTAAAAATACCCCCAAAGGAAAATAGTAAACACAACTTTGTTTATAGCACTTTAGTGTAAACCTGTCACCTAATATTTTCCCTCTTCCCCTCCATTAAAAATAAATAAATAATAAATAAAAATTCCTTTTAAAAAATGATTCATAGCACATTTAATCATTTATTTGCTGACTTAAAAGTTTGGTGTCCTGAATCTAAAGAGAAAAAAATTTAAAAATTCCTTACACGGTTTTGTTTTCGCGGTACCATGACAACGGTAATCAATTGACTTTTAATCAATTAAATTAGTTAAGGAATTTTTTTAGGGTACTCTCTACTTATTTTCAGCGAATTTTAAATTCCTTAAAAAAGGAAACCTATTACCTCGCATTTTCTCATAAGGGTCAAAATGACCCGTAATTTTTTTACTTCATGAGTGTGGTGCCTTCCGGCCGTCATGTCGCCACGCTTTTCTAGATTCTGGAGCATCTCACTACTGCTAGGTATTCTGGTCCGATCCTCATCAAAATTTCATTCGAACATTCTTTAGCAAACTTGATTTTTGGAATTTAAAAAAATGTTTTAGGGCGAAAACTTTTGGTTACCAACATGTTACGACTTGTCAAAAGACGAACTTTAACAGAATGTGTTTGAGTTTTTTAGCGTCTAACAAAAAAACCGTTTGAAACAACAAACAGCGAACATTATGGTGTTAAAGAGACAAAAACAATGTGACAGATGGTTTGTTGTCTTCACGAACGGACGGGCTAAAAATAAAACAAAACTCATCTGAGCTTATCTTGGACGTATGACCCTCTGAACTCGTAAATTAGCCAGGAAACTTTTGATTATTTTGTGATAAAATGAGCAAAATGCAAATTCCATTCTGTACACTCCAAAAAGATCGAGAAGAGTCCACCAGTGGAATGGGCAGTAGCCCAACCAAATTATACAAATGCTTCGGCGACGGATTCTGACTCGATCTAACTTTTTGTGAGTCAAAATTTGTTCTTTTTTGCTTATAGCTCCTAAGCAACGCATCCTACGATGAGTTACTCTCATAGATTATTAAATGAGCATTAAATTCTGCGTCGAATGAGTATGCTGTCGTCAAAATCGGTCTAGCGGTTCATGCGATATCGATGTTCGAAGTTGACCTTTTTTTATACCAGATTTTTGGTTGTTCCAACATTTTAACACCTTTAAAATGAGACTAGTCTCGACTTCCTAGGACTTTTCGTTTTCTCGTAGAGCCGGTAAAATAAGGCATTTTTCAAAAATCACTAAAAACGATTTTTCGGGAAGAACGGCTATTTTTGGTCTAAATTGCCAGGGCTACCGTACCTACCTACTTAAAAGGACAAAATTTGAGTTTTCGATATTCAACTCAAAATATAGAGCACAATTTCGCTCCCTATGGAACGATTTCCTTGAATTTTGGCAGAGATCTAATATTATGATGAAAATGCCCTAAAAATTTCAAGTCGATTGGTCCCCAGTTGCTGAGAAAACGTAAATTATTTGAGTCTCCACTCATACTCAAAATTTGTCTTAAATAAAAGAAATGCATCTTCAGAAATTTCGCTGATATAGCTTCTGATGTTCTTAACTTAGCGGATCTCACTCAACGGTCAGTTAACAATTTTTTAATGATATCTCTAATCTAAAATGAGAATCTGTTTTGTCGGAAAAAAAAAGTCTTGATGGAAAAAAACAACAAAATTTATTTTTATTCACTCAAAAATGGACGGAAAGGCGTTAAAATATGTTTGAGGTGAACAGGTTTGTCTTCTGTCTCGTAAACAGTATTTTAAAGAGACGCTAATGCCTATTTGACCAGACTTACATAATGAAAAATATCTTTTTTTAATGTCTATAAATCACGCATGAAATTTATTTATCTTCAGATTAGAATTTCAACTTGTAAATTACTTGTAAAGTTTGAAGAATGTTAGTTTTAGACCAAAAAGTTAATTCCTCACTGCTCCAAACCATGAATATTGTTTAGAATTTTTTTAGAAATATAGGAAAACCCAAAGAATTTTTTTTCAAGAACGTTGTTTCGATAAAATCCTGCGATGTGGAACGGTGTAAAGATAAAAGATGTTATTTTACGATGCAGTTACTAAGTATACTGGAATACCTTTCAAAAAAATTGGCATGAAAATTGATTCTTTGAAAAAATAGTGATTCAGAGTCTGTGGCAATATCGCGCCCGAAACGAGATGAGTCAGAATTCGTTTCTTAAACCCATACAAGTCTTATTTTTCGAAGCCTTTGCAAACATGGAAGATAATTTTCTTTTCAAGCACCCAACGAGTCATCGCTTTTAATTGTTCAAAAGGCGTCGGAGGTCGCAGTTTTCAATCTAGGAGAATAAATTCCTTCGTTCTCGAGGACGTCATGACCGATTCCGTGCTGTTTGATTAGTTCGTGTTTTCGCTTTAAATTAAAAGGCGTCCGTGGACGTCTTCGGTTGAGGATCGAAAAGAAAATTAAAGACGACGTGCTGTAATTTCAGACCTTTGGAAAAGTCACGAAGGCTTTCTACCTTTAGCGCTTTTTCTCCTATTTTGGTCCGCTCTACTTAAGTATTTAAATGAAATTTTTATTTCTCTTCCAGTGGAAAGTGGACATCCAGTCGTACCTTAAGAAGAAATTTTGAAAAAGAAACAATGAGAAATTGTCGGTTTTTGCAAAATATCTTCTACCTACCAGAATGGAAGTTTTCAAAGCCTTGAGAATGGTGTTAAATGTAAAACGTTTGTTTTTAGCCCAAATCACTGAATTTTGGGCAAACACAATTTTTTTTTTCCTCTTGGAATGAGCAGAAAGTAATATCTCTTTTCGTCGTTTAACGTTTCTCCGTCAAAAATCCTTGGGGGTTGAAAAAACTTGTTTTTCTGGCCAAATTTCCGGAAAAAGGGCGAAAAACGACTGTTAAAAAAAGACCCTTAAACCATGTTTTTCCTTGTTCAGGACAGTAACCGCACTTCCCAACGTGAGAAAAAGGCCCTCGAATTAAATTAACAGTTTTCTGCTCGATTCACTTGATCAAAATTCATGACGCCTAGACCTAATCTGAATAATTCTTCGCGTCCAGAAATGCCCTAATTGTCCTCCCAGTATGTTTTTTAAAAGGATAATTTTTTTCCCATTGTTTTCCCGCACTAACGCCACTTTCTTCTTTCACTCGAATTAAAATTTAATTGCAAACGTCGTTGAAAAACTTCTATAAATAATAATTTTTTGAGAAAATGATTTTTCTGACATAATTATTGAATAAATTAGATTTTCATCATTTTTAGCGGATGAACTTTTTATAACGAAAGAGTCATTGTCGTTTAAGTTCATAAGGTTTTATAGCTCGGAGCGAGGGATTTCGAACTCTCCACATGACATTTACGGAACTAATAAAACTTTAGGCACCTGTGACTGACGCTAATAAATCAAATAACTACTTAAGTTTATTAACAAATTATCGAGTGCTCGGTTTTTTTTCTACTTGAAAACTTCTCTGAAGATGTTTTATCTTTTATTTTCTGATAGGAGGTATCGATTGGGCGTTATCTGAACGCACTTCAGTTGTGATTGTGGCGTTTCCCGGTCGCGATGTCTTGTGAAAAATGCGGAGCGAAAAGGGAAGAAGGGAAAAAGACGGGATATCAACCCGTCTACAGCACCTATTCCGATTATGTGACTAAAATATTCAATCTTGAGAAGAAAGTTAAAAAGCTTGAAGATGAACTTGCAGAGAAAGACAGGAAAATCTTACTTCTGACTGGGAAAACCGAAGAAAATAAAGCGAATTATGAAACTTTTGTTAGTCCGGCTCCTTTCAAAAAAACGTTTTCGAACACTTTTTCAGAAGAGCCTGAAGTCGTAGAGCCTGATGAACCTGAACAGTTTTTGGCGACGAATTCACCTTTGTTGAAAGGTAGGAAAAATTTTAGGAAAAAATCAGATAAGAGGAATTCCAGAGAGATTTCTGATAACGAGCTTAACGAAGGGAAAATCGAAATTTATGAAAAACAAGGGCAAAAAAAGGATTTTATAACGCCAACTTCGCCTTTGTTTAAAGGAAGAAAGCATTATAAGTGGGCCGGATCTAAGCAGACGGAAGACGAAGCGAGTTTTGAACGCGAAATCGAAGTAGAAGAAGTCAAAAAGTCTGATGAAGAGGCAGAAATGAAGTTTTCTGGAAAATTGAATCAATCTGGAAGGCAAATTCAAGGAGGGCAGAAGGCGGTTTATGGTGAGGCTTTTGAAAACGAAGATGGAACTTTTGGATCGAGGGTTATCAAAAAGACGACTTCATACAGCACAAGACAAAGAACGTCCAGTATGGAAGCGACCGGGATAATCACCTCCAAAAGACCAGAAACGAAAAGAAGCACCAGCGACGATTTTGACGCTCAAGGATTCTACGACTACCTATGCGAACTCGAAGGGAAACCTCAAAGCCTCGAACCTTACCAAACTGCACCTTCAGGCTTTAAAATTTCGACCTACAGTTACGAACACGAGCCAGAAATAGTGAAGGCAAAAGATCATAAAAGTCCCGTTCTTTCATGGGAAGTAATCGGTCAGGAAAGAAATGTGGTGCACGCAAAGGTCGTTATGTCGGATAACTCGGATACGGTAGGTGAAACCAAACTTTGAACTTGCCCTATAAATCCTACAACTCATTCATTATTTTACGAAAAAAATCAAACATCTAATTTTTTAAAAGGAAAATGTCATTTGTTTTTCCATAAAAACGTCTCTTTAACTCGTCCTTTCTT